>JAOTRH010179704.1:0-12049 GCA_034768845.1 Heliamphora exappendiculata | reverse complement strand
GCTAATAAATCGATCCAACTTAATTGACGTGTTTCTACTAGGAAAAACAAAAGGAATAATTTGGAGGCATCAAGAGATCCTTAAAAAAGTTTGTTAATTTGGGTACTCTTGACCCTTTTGAGGTTTGGATTTAATTACTTGAGTTGTAGAAATGACCCTTTGATAAAGATCGAAGAATTAAAGATTCTTGGAGTTTTTGAGTTTTTGCCTACTACCATTTGTTTTTCGGTCGCCTTTTTTTGAAACAAGAAAAGATTTATACTAGGAAGTAGTTGGTCTATTTTTCATATGGGTTTATATAGACTTTAATTTTGGTACAATGAAAATGTTAAAGAGTTACAACTCTGATGCAGGACAAACATGAGCAAGCCTTTAGGAATCCGCACCTAAAGGAACCTAGGAATCCGAACCTAGGGTTGAATTGGAATCCACATCAATTCTAAGAAATAATATTTTATTCAATCATTCAATGTTTTGGAATACTAGTTAAAGGCCTATAAATAGGCTACTGAAATACAGAAGATAAGAATAAAAGATAACAATCATACCTAAAAAATCTAACCAAATCTTATTTAAACTAATCATATCTAACTAAATTTTATTTAAACTAATCATATCTGATCAGATCTTTTTCAGACTAATCATATCTAAACAATTAAAATTTAAATTTAAATCTAAATAATTAAAATTTACAAGATTCAAATATCCTCCAGGATCAAATACAAATAATCTATAGATAAATCCTTTCCGTTCCCCATCATTTCTCCTCTGCTAAGAGGAACTCGACTCCGACAAGTTTGAACTGTACTGAGGTGCTAGAAATTGATAAACTTCCAAGAATGAAACATCAGCCGACAATGTGTCTTGAAAATGAATTAAACTCTCCAAAAAAAATAAGTATTAAAACCCATATTCAATGAGAATTCAAATAAATTTACATGAAAGTCCAATTTATGGGCCAGCGAAATAAGAGAAGAAGTGGGGATAAGTGAGGTGATAACGGAATGTGATTGGTTTGGTGATAAAAGGATAGGATCAAGAGATGGACCATTCAACTCAACATGGCTATCAACAGGAAAACACTCAAGTAGGTCCTTTGATGTCGCTTTATGACAAATTGTTAACACATTAGTAATGCCTGGTAAATTAATTACGTTTACTAATGGACAAATAGAAACATCTTGATCAATTAAATCTTTTGTGACAAGAGTCCTGTTCCTAGTCAACTGGGGCTGAATTAGAATATGTGGACACCGAAGAATCGAATGAAGGTAACGGGTTAGGATCTTTGGCTTTGGATGGTAGAGGTTAAAGCAAGATAGGTTTACCATTATGCCAAATCTGATAACAATTTTCGGGTCGTTTAGTGGCGCCGCCTAATTGAAGTATGTCACAATAAACATTGTCCACATATAAATTACCCATATTGATTGTCACTAAAGATCTCGTTAAAACTAAAAATTTTGGATTATCATCCCAAATCACCCCGTAAGGCTGAGGATGCAGTTCAACCACAAGTTTTCCCTTTTGAATGTAAGAGTTAGAAACGATATTGATAGGAAAACTTTCATCAATGGCAATTTTACTCTCTTTTTTTTCCACAATATCCAATTGTATAAAAATCACTGGTAACTTGGTCGGGAACAACAATTGAATGAAGTCTCAAGTATCTAGACGAAACAGGACGTGTAGAGAGTGAGTAGATTGAATAGGATATCTATCATGAGTAAAATAATTAGGATACCTATTCTGATATCCCTCAAGATGATGATTCCACGTATGTGTCATAGTATGATCGTGACAATAGGATCTCGGAGTCTATGGTGAGAGAAGATAAGATATAGACCACGATGGCTCATAATGACTCAAGGAAAAAAGGATTAATGAAAATATAAAATGGACCTTAAGTAAAATTTATGAATTCACTAAAGAATATAAATATTAAATGCAATTTTGTTAATGGAACTTTTTTACCTTTTTTCCAAATTTAATTGAAACTCCAAGCATATAAAGATCCACAGTGTTCTAGGTTAGGTCTTCAATCGGGTCATGGCGTGTGGTCGTCGGCCTTTGAGGCTGGTTGGGCGGTCTTGGCGAGTTGGCGGCGCACGTTAGTTGCGGGATGGGTCACCAGCATTGTTGGCAAGTTAGCTGCGATGGTGGTCGGCGTGGATGGTGTAGGCAGCATTAATGGAGGCTTGGGTGGCTCAAGAGATCTGAGGTGGTCGACAGTGGTTGATGAAGGTTGATGGGGTGGTCGGCAGGATCTGGAGTGGTCGGCGTTGATGGAGGAGGGGTAGACGGTGGTTGTCATTGATGGAGGAGGGGCCAATGACAATCGACGCTGATGGTAGACTGGCCGACAGTGGTCGACGTTGATAGTGAGCGGTCGACGGTGATCGGCGTTGATGGTGGCCGGAGGTGGTGAGGTCGGTGAAATGAATTACTGGTGGGTGGGCCTGGCAACTAGGGTTTCTCTGCGTGGAGAGGCGCACTGATGTTGAAATAGAAGACGAACTCTTCTTTTTTTCACATTTCTCTCTTTAACGATGACAATAAACACTATCAAAATAAAATAAAATATAAGAACTAAATTTTTTTTCTCATTATTGATAGGTAAATGACAAAAATTTTAAAAAAAAATAGAATCGTTTGCTCTGATACCAAGTTAATGCAAGACAAACACGAACAAATCTTTAGGAATCTACACCTAAAAGCAACTAGGAATCCGCACCTATGGTTGAATTGGAATGCACACCAATTTTAAGAAATAATATTTTATTCAATCATTCAGTGTTTTGGAATACCAGTTAAAGACCTATAAATAGGCTACTGAAATACAGAAGATATGAATAAAATATAACAAGCATATCTAAAAAATCTAACCAAATCTTATTTAAACTAATCATATCTAACCAAATCTTATTTAAACTAATTGTATCTGATCATATCTTATTCAAACTAATCCTATCTAAACAATTAAAATTTAAACTTAAATCCAAATAATTAAAATTTACAATATTCAAATATCTTCCGGGATCAAATACAAATAATCTATAAATAAATTCTTTTCGTTCCCCATCAAACTCTTATGCTAGGTATTATATCATACATGAATTCAAATTGTGTTAAGAACAATTGGCGATTTGATTTCAATTTTTTTAACTTCGAGTGTGATGAATCTTGACCGTTTTCTTTCATTCATAAAATACATGTATCTGTAAATTATCATAAATCATACATAATGCAATAAATATCATTATTCAGTTTGAGGCTCATAAAGGTAAGCGTCATATCTATTATACCAAATGCCTACCATTCAAAACAAGTTTCCCAATGATTTATATCTAATGTTTTAATATTTATAACATATCTTTAATACCTAATTGTTATCTATATTTTTATGTATCAATGAAAATGTTAAGAGTTATAGTTGTGAAGTCATGACTCTTATGGTAAGTATTATATAATTTATATCATACATGAATTCAAATTGTGTTAAGTGTATCTCAATTGGCACTTTAATTTGACTTTTTTAAACTTCAAGGGTCTTGAATGTTTTCTTTAATTAATAAAAATACATATATCAATAAATTATCATAAATCATAACGTACTGTAATAAGGATCATTATTCACGTTGAGACTAGGTCCCACACCTCTTGTCATAAATATAACCGCCATAGTTATTATACCATATGACTACCATTGAAAGCAACTTTCCTATTGATATATATCTAATGTTTTCATATTTATAGCATATCTTTAATACCTAATTGCTATCTATATTTCAATGTATTCTAGCAATTAAAATTGAAACCTTACGATTCACGTTATGATTCAATTTGTATTTCTGAAATATATAACTTCCATTTGCAATTTGATTCACAATTTGATAATCAAGGTCTACGGTATAGAATGCCATAGGGAGGAAGGAAGCAACAAGTCCAAGTTGGTGCAAACCTAAGATGTACGGACACTTCTACAAAGATATCATGTCGTGTCGAACACTTGTGTCGGACAGAATACTCTTTGGACACTCTTAAATTCGTATTCTATACATGTTAAATGTGTATTAATTAAAATATATATATAATGTCAGATCACTTTTTAAACACTTAACTAATACTTCAATGACGCTTCTTGTACTCTCCGGACACGTCCTATGTGATGAATTTTTTCATAATAACAATGTTTTGCAATTTTCAAAACTCAAATTATGCACACTCAATATATTTTGGAACATTTATAAAAGTAAAGATAGACTCTTTAATGTTATTAGTGATATATTGTATATTTTTAATTCCTACTAAAAAAATTACTTTATAATAAATATATAAAAATGTAAACTTTTAATGTGTCCCAACTGTGCTGTATCTTGCATTTTTTTAAAATTGATGTGTTGGTGTGTCCGTGTCGTATCGCGTGTCTCGTGTACGTGTCCACACTACTTAGGTGCAAACACATGACATGCAGGCGAGTGGACTTGCTGGTGGAACCTAATGCTTTAATTATATAGGGAATGGAGGACAAAGAGAAAAAGAGATAAAGAATACGAGAAAAGGTGTATACTCATTCTGAGACATACACACGTATTTATTAAGCAATGAGAGCCTACAGCAGATACTGTGGACATCTCCACATGATATTATTAATACTTAATATATTAATACTGAATATATATTAGCAATCACGTCTATGGGTTCAAAAGCTTGTCATCCTTTAGTTGGTCTAAACTAAATACATTCAACTTCCTGTTAAGATATTTAATATATTTGATAATCAAAAAACTACCTTAAAAATATGTTGACTATCTCGAATTAGAAAACAAATATTTCATATCAATTTATGTTTTTCAATGCACATAACTTAAATTATGCACATTTTTTCTTTCAAAATATTCCCTCAATTTGCCTCAAAATGATATTTGACTATCTTAAATTGAAAAATCTATATTCCATATCATTCTACTCTATTTTTAATACATGTTAACTTCAAAATATTTATCATATTTTAAGATTAATTGTCTTAAATTTTGCACATTATTTTTTGTGATGCATTTCGAAATAATTTTCTCTCTTTTTCATATCAAAATGGTAAACATGATTACAACCATCAAATTAATTCCACTTTTTTATGCACAATTTAATGAACTAAATGCATCAAAAGATTGGCATCAAACTTGAACATGGTCAAATTTTATAATTAATAAACTTTAGAATTTTGAAAAAAATACTGATTTGTAAAATTTGGTAATATTAAAAAATAATAATATATTTAGATATGCACGAGTTTATTGCTAGTACTGAGTAATACAATTTAGACCATATACATATATAACCTAAAAACCAACACC
This sequence comes from Heliamphora exappendiculata, assembly GCA_034768845.1. Taxonomy (NCBI): domain Eukaryota; kingdom Viridiplantae; phylum Streptophyta; class Magnoliopsida; order Ericales; family Sarraceniaceae; genus Heliamphora; species Heliamphora exappendiculata. The sequence goes on along the minus strand of JAOTRH010179704.1, from coordinate 6,695 downwards.
TAAACACAAATAACACTACTTGTAGCATGATATTATCTATGATATTTTACCTATAAAAAATGATATTATCTGTGATATTTATTAAGAGAGAAGACAAGTCAGCGCCTTCCATGTGAGTCAAAATTTCAATTCCAATTAAATTCATTCAAATCTTGTACGTAAAGCATATTCATCAATAACTACAACGGTAAAATGGAAGAACTAGAGTCCCCAACCACTCACATCTATTGCTTTTTAAACTGGTTCAGTCTTCTACCACGTACATGCCACACTTTTGTTCCCAATACACAGACCAAACTTCGGAGAACTACTCCATAGTATAGCAGATGAAATTGAGAGACGAAAACCCCTGTCAAGGAATTTTTCCTCCGTAAAGTGAATGCAATTTCAGGATAATAAATAGTCTTCTTATTCTCCCTCTATATAGACTCGTCCTGCAATCACAAAATTTATATATCTGTATGTATTTTAAACTGTGATGAAGGATGTTTTCCAATGATGTTTCCACAACCAAAAGGTAGGATTCTAATTCCAGTAAGGCATGTGTGCATACATTTTGTCGTGGGTTTTATTGTCATCATTCCGAATAACTGCTTTAATTTTTCCAGCCTCCCATGCCTTCAAATTTCCTCCTATCACATTTCAGCTTTTTTTCAAAAAGTTCTCTTATTAGTTATCTGCGGACGTTTTTCTTCCTTCTCTTTTTCTCCGTCAACCTATGAATATGCATGAGTTTACACGTATATATACATATTAATCAGTTTTGTTTCTGTTATGATGTTTCACTTAAAATGATAGGTAGGCCATTTTCTTCTGATTGCGTAGCTACGAGTCTACGACATTTTAAAATAATACCCAATTGGTTCTATGACTAAACTTCATTTTCATTTGCAAAATGAATACAGCATTATCTTACCTTCCAAAGTTTTTTTAAGCAAAACTCAAATTGCAGACATTGCGTGCCCCTACTCATTTTCCAGCAGAACGAGCATGAAGTCGAACACCAAGAATCATCAATGAAAAATATTGAAATATCAAACGGAAATGAAAACTTGGCATGAAGACGAACACACAAAGAATCATCAATGAAAAATACGGAAATATTAAACAGAAAATGAAGACTTTGCATACCACCAGAGTCCGACACCGGTCACTGCTCATGGGGTCCACAGAAAAAGCAACCGTATCGCCTTCCATGCCCACAATGCGCTTGGTGACAATCTTCCTAGGGTTTTCAGGAGACCGAACGAGGACGACGTCGCCGAGGCCCACCTTCCCTAGCCGGGTCGATACGCTTTCGGCCAAAACCACGTCGCCGGTCAGGTTCAGGGTTGGAAGCATGCTCGGACCGTACACCTGAGACCCAGAGAATCCTTTCATTTTCTCTGGAAAACTATAAACAGGAGAATTGGGGGGAAATCAGTGAAGATTTCATAATAAGATCACATACGAGGGTTGAGGAACAGAGGTAGTTGTTGGTAACGTGAAGTAAGCAGAGGAACTTCGCCACAATCATCGTCCGATCCAGTGCTTCTTTCGCGACGCTCCTCCATTGCCTTATGTAACCCACAACTCTCATCTCTCCCTCTCCCCCTCTCTCTCTCTCTCTCTCTCTCTCTCTCTCTCTCTGCTTCTCTCTCTAGAATCGGATAGTTGCCTGTGTATGAACCGACTTATGTTTTTTTTTAATTATTAAAAAAACAGTTTGACTTTTCTATTATAACAACTATCCAGTGTTGATAGTAAATGATAGAGATGGTGATCGAAAGTAATAGTTAAATATGGTGATCGAAGCAAGTGGTCAACGGTGGTGACCGAATAATGGTGACTAAGAGTGTTTACCGAAGATGATAGCAAGATATAGCGATAGTGGCCAAAAGTAGTAGTTGGAGACGATAATTAGAGGTGTTAACCCAAAAAATAGTAAGAGGTAGCGATAGTGGTCAAATGTGATGTATAAAAACCAAGATGATGATTAGAGATAGTGGTAAGAGGGGATGACCGAATGTGATAGTCGAATACGGTGGTTGGAGAGGTAGCCAAATGTAATAGTTGGAGGTAATAAAAAAAGATACAATCAAAACGTATTTACAAAATAAGTAAAAATACATTTTTTTTATTTATAAAAATTTTGTAAATTTTAAAAATTATTTACAATTTTTAAAACCAAAAATAATTACCAAACATATTTTTATTTTCAATTTATAAAAAATTTAAAAATAAAAATAAATAATAAATAATATAAATATTACCAAACGGACCCTAACCTGTTGGATTTCTCTCCCTTAACAGCACTAAACTGTTGGACAGCTGAGTGCTGTTACTGATAAAAAAGTTCAACTCTAAAAAAATAAACTTTGCCTGCTTTTCTTAAAAGTCCGCTCTTTTATTAAAAAATTAATTTTTAAGTTTTACTGTTTAATATTTTAAAATAAAATTATTAACTTTTTTATATTTATTTTCTTTAAAAATGCTATAAACATTTTATGCGCTCAATTTCTTTAAGTAAAATAACTATAATACTTTTAATTTAAAAAATTAATTCTTTTCACAAAAAAAATCATATTAATATTTCAAATATTACAACTTAAAAGTAAAAACTAAAAATATGTTATAAATTATAATAAAAATATAAAATATAAAAATATAAAAAATTATCTCAAAAGATTTAATTTTTTAATGCTTGTTTTCCCTTAAAAACCTAAATTTTTAAAAGTCAAGGTTTTAGGCATCCCATTAGCACCTTCATAGCTTTTTTTCAATGAAAGTATAGTTTTTTCATCTTTAGTAATCTTTTTCAAAAAATTATTTTTTAGATTTATTATGAAAAAAAAGTTTGAAAAAGTGAAAAATATATACCAAAATATAAATTAAAAAAACCTTTATAAAAACAAAACGTAGCTAGAAGTTTACCCAAAATTTAAAATTAGTAATTCAAATTTACTTGTAGAATGACTCACACGACACACGACTAAATTTGAATTTTTTATTTTAAATTCAAATTTGTATTCTTAACAATTTTCCTAGACATGGAGAATTTTTTATTTGATTAATAAGCATGGCTCTCTATTTTTTTCTTAATTGTTTTGATTTTTAAAGAAGAAAAGAGATAGAGATTTAATTGTTAAAATAGATAATAGTATTAAAAAGTGTTAGTGAAATAAGAATTTTTTTCCTCTTGTCCAATGCGTTTCGGAGAGAGATAAGAAATAAGAAATAAGAAATTTTCATTTTTTTGATATTATAGGATAATAAGTAAAATTACATATATCATAGTATTATTTATGTTTATATTATACTTGATAAAAGTAAGATAAAATATGATATAAAAATTATAAATTTATTTTTAACGTTGAATAAAATAATGAAAATGTTTTGGAGGGACAAATTATCTTCATTATATTATTAAGTGGGGTGAGATTAATTATTTTATGAATTTTGGACTATTAATCTCTATATGAGGATTAATAGTTTAATTTAATAAAGCAATAGCAGCAGTAATTCTTAGGGATTTTTTGGTAATATATATTTAGTGGGTGCGGGTGTTCTAGTCATTGTAATATTATTATTTTTTTATAAATAAAATTTAGAGCAAGATTAAGCGAACCTACCAAAATTCTTACTATCATCTCGCCAAAACATTAACTGTTGAAGGTTAAGGTAACCTACCAAAACCCTTAGTGTTATCATTGCATAAATCCTTGTTGTCAATGATCGTCACCATTGCTAAAACTCATGCCGTTAAGGATCAACTCCATCGCCAAAATCTTTGCCATCAGCAATCATCACCATCGTCCAAAAACCTTGCCGCCAAGGATCATTGCCATCATAAAAAAATTTGTTGTCTTCTTCACAGTTCTCTCATATCCTTCTTCACTAGCCGTCGCAAATCGTCGCATTGTCATCCTCATCAGCCATCGTCGAACCTAACCCTAACCCTAGAACCCATTGCATGCGACATCCAATGTCGTAGCGTTGTTTTTTTTTTTCGTGCCCTAATAACCCGTTTGATCTTGGTTTTTGGGTTGACCTGGTGACCTAAGTAGGGTTTTCTAATTATTCTAATGATATTTCTTATCTTGCTTGCTGCTAATCTAGGGTTATCAATATTCTAGTTAGACGTCAAAAATTTGTTCCTCAATGCAGATCTCCAAAAGTTTACATAGAACAGCCTTCTATTCAGGGGAAGGCTACTCAAGCATAAAAGTGTACATAGTCCAGGTTGAACCGGTTTTGAATAAAATCAGGAACCAAATCAATCCCTACAGTTTTAATAATTTTAGGATCAAATCAAATCGTGTGATTTGTGAAAGTAAACCAAACCGAATCTATTATTAACAGTTTAGTCCCAGTTCAAAACTACAGTTCTACTAATATACAATGTTTCAATATAAAGTGTTAAAATTTAGCAAAAATCACATTAAAACTCAACAAAAGTAAAAAATAAAATAAAAAATTATGATTCAAAATAGTAGCACACAAAAAAATTATAATTGTTTATCACAGCACACAACAATAGCTTAAGTGCTTAACATATAAGTGATATATATATATATATATATATATATATATATATATTGAATTAAATATTTTGGTCCGATTTGGTTCTAAAAATTCGTTAATCGATTCGTAATCTACGATTTACATATTTTTAGAATCGCAACCAAACTAACTCGGAGTAAAACTAAATCAATCCGCACGAATTGGTTTGATTTGGGCCGATTCTTCGGTTTTTTCTTTGACACCCCTGGGAAACGCTATGCCAATAGTTCTGTGATGACGGGCATTGCCAGAGTTTGCAGGGTGTGTTTTTAGTTGAGCTCTTTCATTCCTTTGGTGGTGTAGTGAATGTGCTCAGGCTTGTTTGATTTTTGGATTATTTTTTAGAAAGGATTGAGAAAAATGGAATTAAAGTTGAAAGTTGAAAATTGAAATGATATGTAGAGCCACGGAGTAATGGATGTAATTTAATAATTTCACATTCTTTTACTATCTAATCTAATCCAACCGTATATTTGATATTAGATAATTATATTTGGCTTGATTTAATCAGAACTTATTTCGAATACGAGAAATGACAGCCTAATTCAATCTGAAAAACATGTGCGGGCAGTAAGGCTATATATTTTTCGAGTCATTCATCATAAAACCTACGTAATGCTCTCATCCAATCATGTAGCAAAAAATACTTATAAGACAATAGTGATCCACCTCATTGGATAAGTAGGCGACAAAAGATAACCCATTAGTGTTCATTGATGTTTTCATTTGTCAAGAATACCACGTAAAACGGCACCACATGGTATTCCGAAAGTACTTGATAATTTTACATCTTTGCAAAGGCCTTATCTCAATTCAATCGGTGGAACGTGTGAAGCCATATGTTTTTCAAGACACAAATTCCACCTCCCCAATACCAGTTGATCTCAAAAAGAAACACACTGGAGACTAGGCAATGAATGCATCAAACTGTGTTTCACTAAAATTGGTACAAATAAGCCAACTTGTTTGTTCTGAACTGCTGAAACAAAGAAAATTTATAGAACATTTATGATAGATTTCACAAGTGACATTTTAGAATAAGATATCTGCAATCCCGAGTTTCAAGTACATTTTTTGGGTAATAGCAATTCTCTGAACTGGATCAGCACAATCTGTTTTCAGTTCATTCAAGGAAAACTCCCAATTCTATTATGCTCCATAAAAAATGCAACAAAAACTTCCTCACATGGCCACTCTTACGCAAGTAATTCCAAAACTGGGATGCACAACAACGAATCAAACTCCTACAACCACATCAAAACAGCTATCTATTAAACACCATCTTCAGCTGCTCATTCATAAAGTATAAAGATGCTCCAAAATGAAAGAAAATAAGTGGAGGGGAGATTACCTCACCCGTTAAAGAAGCTGATCAAAGGACATCGATGAGTTCAACATCAAAAACCAGCCACGAGTTAGGTGGTATTGTTCGACCAGCACCGCGATCCCCATAACTGCAAATCAAATAAGTAAAAACAAAAAATGTAATCATGGAGTAACAATAAGGACCTTTTCCATGCCATAGAAGAAAATTTTGATCTTGTGTGACCTCAATAGAGGGCGACATTAATCAAAAAACCGAATGACAGATGGAAATGTCATATGATGGGTTCAGCATAATCAGACACCACAAGCCAACGATTAGTGGGCACATATTGAAAACAAAAGCAATTGCATACCCCATAGCTGGTGGGATTGTGAGCCTTCTTTTGTCCCCAACACGCATGCCTGATGATTAGATATGAACAAAAAATGTTATAATTTCTTTGCAATTTGATAATTAAGTGAAGAACAATAATTCAAAATGAAATGCCTCTTGAATCATCAAACATTTATTACCATTGACCCCAACATCCCATCCTTTTATGACTTGTCCTACACCTGGAAAAACAACACAAAACCATTTTATGACATAACTAATAAAATTCCAATCATGCCTGTGAACTCAGCTAAATGATTACCTAGGCGGAACTTGAAAGGTGCTTTGCCAATATTAGAGTCAAATATTTCACCATTCTTTTTCAACTTGCCAATGTAATGGACGCTAACCTGAATACAAGCAAAAGGTTATTAAGAGAGCAAAAGACACACAACATAAGTTTAGTACTAGTAGAAAATTTTGTATTTTCCACTTACATGTTCCAAACCCAACC
>JAOTRH010179693.1:0-12050 GCA_034768845.1 Heliamphora exappendiculata | reverse complement strand
CATCAGGCCGTTGGCTGTCGAAAAATGCCTGAACTCCCCACTTTTTCTGTTATAACAGATGACTCCGTTTTGCAGAGTAGCAAACCACACGTTCTGTTCATCGTCAATAAACATAGAGTATACAGAGCTTCGGTTCAGGAGGCTGTTTTTATCAAATGCAAGGATCTGGTCATTCTTCAGTTGGTATACACCTTCCTGCGTTCCAATCCAGGTGAGGTCCTTATCCTGGAGAACTTTGAACACATAGCTGTTTTTAAGCCCTTGTTTTTGAGAATAGTTCCGGAAAGAAATGCCATTGTATACACTTAGCCCTTTTGCTGTACCGAATAACAAGTCATGCGCATCGTTTTCCGCAATGCTGTACACATTGTTATTAATGAGCCCGTCGTTATCCGAGAGCGTGGTGAAATTATTCCCGTCGTATTTGCCGGCGCCTCCGCTGTTTGTACCAAACCACATCATCCCGCTGTGGTCCTGGAAAATCGTCAGTACCTGCGATTGCGGTAAGCCCTGGTCGGTATTGTAGTTCTTGAAATTGTAAGACTGTGAAATACAGACTGAACCGCAAAAAAAGAAGAGACAGAAAAGAAGAATATATTTCGGATTCAGATTCATTGGGTGCATCAAATATAACAAAAAGCAGGCTTACAGAACCTGCTTTTTGGGCATATGCTAAGGCATAAAAATAAATAAAATCGCCTGCTTAGTCCGTAATAAAAATCTTCGTATTTGTTTCAAAATTATTTATCCGGATGCGGGATAGGTAAACACCTGCCTTCAGATCGGCGATGTTAAGCACAGGCGTATAGGTTCCCGCCTCCTGCCTGCCGTTCTCCGTCATGGATTTCACGCAATGGCCCAGCAAATCGAACAACCCGATGGATACCACCGCAGGCTCCTGTAAGGTATAACGCAGGGTAAGCGTGTTTTTCGCCGGGTTAGGGTACAGGCTGATCTGATGCACCGATTCTTCCAATACCTGAATGCCGGTGGCAGAAGGTACCGGATTTACTTTGGCCGAATCCACCACAAAATCGAGGTTTGTGTATTGCGAATTGCCGCTAATGATAAAGCGGTGGTAAGTGCCATTGGTGTCGAGTCCGGGAATATCCACCATTACAAAAAAGTCTTCGCCCGTATTCACCGGTAATCCCGACAAGGTATAGGTACCGTTGCTTCCGGTAATTGTTTGTGAGAACATATTACCGCCCGGATTCTTGCCACCCTTCACCACAATGCCGCCAATTGGGCTTCCCGGTGCTAAAGGACTGTATACCGAAGAAGGACGCTGCCCGAAGCCCTGGCCTTCCACAATGCGTCCGCTGAGTGAGCCCGGACCAGCCGTAATGCTGGTAAAAGGCATCACGCTGATGTTTTGCGTGGAAGCGTTGATGCAGTTATGGTTGATCACGGTGGCGTTCTGCCAGCTGATGGCGCTGCTTCCATATGTCACCTGTAGCGTACTTGCCGTAGGGATCGCTTTCACGATATAGCTTCCTGCAGGCACCGCGGTAAAGCTAAAAGCGCCTGTACCGCTGGTCGTTTGCGTGGTGATAGAGTCGAACTTCGTTAAGAAGGGCTCATAGGCATAAAGCGTCACCTTACCGGCAACCGGGTTTGAGCTTACCGTTGCTGTGCCGCTGAGGGATGTCAGCGCATTGACCGCAATGCTCAGTGTTTTGCTGCCGACGCATCCTGTGGCATCGGTTCCCGAAACGGTATACACGGTGCTGGAGGAGGGAGTAAACGTTTGGCTTGCACCTGTTGCAGAGCCGGGCATCCAGGTATACGTGAGGGCGCCTGTGCCATTGGCCGTGAAGGTACTGCCGGCACAAAGCGAAGAGGAGCCCGCACTCAACGTCAGCGATGGCAGGGCATTGATCGTAACAGAAACTGTATTGGAAGCAGAGCAGCCTGTGGCGGCATTCATACCTGTGAGTGTATAGGTGCCGGCCTGGGCATAGGTAATGTTCGGAATCATTGGATTAGCTGCCGTCGATGCATAAGATGAGGGGCCCGACCAGGAATAAATGCCAGCACCTGTTGAGTTATTGATGAAGCTCAGGTTGCCGCCAAGGCATACAGGTGTAGCCGTTGTGGCAGAAACAACAGGGTTAGGATTCACGGTTACATTCACCGTTTCAGTTTTGGTACAGCCATTGGAAGCAGTACCTGTTACAGAATAGACGCTTGTGCTTACCGGGGCAACAATTGTACTGTTGTTGGTGGCACCATTGCTCCAGGTATAGCTGGTAGAAGCGCCGGAGGCGGACAGGCTGGAAGTGGCGCCGGCACAAATCTGATTAGGAGAGGCTGTGATGCTGATAGACGCAGGCGTATTGACGTTTACAATCAGGGTGCTCGTCGAGGTACAGCCATTTCCATCCTGCACAGAATACGTGTAGGTGGTGGAGCTTAAGGGCGAGGCGAGTGTGCTGGCGGTGTTGTTACTGCTGAGGTATGGCCCGCCCCATGTATACGTATAGCCACCGGTACCACCGCTGGCAACCATCGTCAGAGTAGCGCTTTGCCCGCTGCAGATTGTTTGCGAATTGGGAGAGCCATTGGAAAGTGATGCTGGTTGTGTAATGGTGATTGTCTTTGTGCGTACGCAGGAATTGGCATCAGATACGGTGAGTGTATAGGCGCCGGCCGCTAAATTGGAAACGCTTGCTGTGGAAGCAGCAACAGGAGCGTAGGAATAGCTATATGCGCCTGTTCCGCCTGTCACGGTAGAGGTAATGGCACCGGTGTTCATAAAGGCACAGAGCACATTAGTTCCTGTGAGATTGACGGTATAGGAGGTGACGGTAAACGCGTTTGGCAGTTGCGTAAGGCCCTGTGTGGGTTGAATGATCCGCAGATGGTACAGGCCTAAGTCTGCATTGCATGGAACGTTGAAGGTGACCTGCAATTGTGTGGCGCTGAGCTGCGTATAGGTCGCGCTCAGCGAAGCACTTGTGGCGCTGTGTATAAGGAAGACCCCCGAAATGGTGGAAAGCCAGTCGGTATTGGTACCGTTGATGGTGAAGGTAATGCTGGAAGATTGTGAGGTGGTGGTTTGAGTAATAGAGGCAATCCCGAAAGGAGCCACGGTCGCTACCCATCCTGCGGCAGTACCGCTGGCATCAGATACAAAGCGGAAGCTCATGTTATTCCCTGTCGAGTAATGGTTGGGCGGTGTGCCACTCACGGAATACTTTGCCTGAAAACTGGCAGGTGAAGGCGTCGCTCCATCATAAACACTTAGCGAATCACTCACTGTTGCTGTAAAAAAAGACGTGAAGCTCACTTTCATCCTGAAATTCGGAATGGTGGTAGTCACTACCTGGGTCAGGTTCTGGGCATTGGAATAATTGGAGGAGCCGCCGCCATCATCGTAAAATGGCATGGAAGCATTGACTGTGTTGGTGGCGTTGCTCATTGTGATTTGTGCGCTCATAAACGAACAAAGCAGGCATAGTGCGATGGATAGAAAGAAAGATAGCTTCTTCATTGTGGAGGATTAAGAGGTGGTTAATTCGTGATCAAAAATTTGGTAACGTGCTCAGTCCCGTTGATGACAGTCTTTATAAAATACAAACCTGTTTTGAGATCGGATACACTTTCGGAATGGTCATACCTTCCCGGCAATTGCTGTTTTTCTGTAGAAATCGTTTTTACGACACGTCCCAGGATGTCCGTCAGCTCAATGCTTACAAGCGATTCGGTCTGCAGCTCATAACGGATAGTGACCTTGTTTCTGGCAGGATTAGGAAACACGGTAATATCCGCCGTTGCACCTGCCCGCTGCTCTATCCCTACAAAAGACTGAGGATTGATCTTGGCCGAATCCACCACAAAGTCGAGGTTATTGAATTGGTTGTTGCCGATATTGAGGATCTTATGGTAGGTTTGATTCGTGTCGAGTCCGGGAATGTCTACCAGTAAAAAGTATGATTCGCCTGATATATTATTCGGTAATCCCGATAAGGTGTAGGTTCCGTCGGCAGCCGTGACTGTTTGGGCAAACATATTGCCTCCGGGGTTCTTACCACCTTTCACTACAATGCCACCGATAGGGCTGCCAGGGGCCAGGGGGCTGTATACCGAAGAAGGACGTTGTCCGAAGCCCTGGCCTTCCACAATTTTTCCGCTCATAGAGCCCGGGCCGTTGCCGATAGCGCTTAAGGCAATAATGGTAATATTCTGCGTGGAATTATTGGTGCAGCCGTGGGATACGGTCGTTGCGCCTTTCCAGCTGACAGCGCTGGGGCCATAAGTAACCAGCACGTTGGTGGCGGTTGGTACAGCCTTGATCACATAGAGGGAGCTATCTGCCGGACCAAAAGAATAAATCGAGCTGAAAGGTGTAAAGGCTACAGAGTCCCATTTTCCTAATACAGGGCGGTAGCGGTACAGGATCATGTTTCCGCTCACGGCACCGGCAGAGCTGGTCACATTGCCGCTGATGTTTTTGGAGAAGATGGTTGTAACTGTGGAAATGGCACTTGCCGTGCAGCCAAAAGCGTTGGTACCGGTAACGGTATAATTGGTTGTGGTTGTAGGCGAAACCACAATGGTGGCCGTTGTGTTTCCTGTGCTCCATGAATACGTGACAGCGCCTGTAGCGCTAATCGCTTTCAGGGTGCCGGAACAAATGGTGGGGCTGCCTACACCCACAGTTGGTAAGGGATTTACAGTGAGAGTGGCGCTGTTCGAGATCAGGTTGGTGCAGTTATCGTTTACCACACAACGGTACAGATTGCCGCTGAATCCAACACCGGGAGCCAGGATGTTCAATGAAGCGGTGGTGACACCACTATAAGTTGCGCCATTGATTGTATTGGCATAGTTGGCCCCCAGGCTTACCTGCCACTGATAACTTACACCGGTCGTATTGGTAGCAATGCCGATGGGGGCATTCACGCCCGAACATACGGTGGGAGAAACAGGCTGAGTGGTAATGGCGCTGCTGCTTCCCAGTTTTTTGACGTAAGTGCCGCTTGTAGCATCTCCGATGGATACATAAGGCGTACCGGTTGAGGTAATCGCCAGGCCGTGGGAGTTGGGTGTATTGATTGAAAAATAATTATTGCCGGCATATACCCAGGCCGAACCGTTATATTTTGATACACTCGATTTATAACTTCCCAATTCGTAATATGCGAGGTAGGGAGTACCGGCAGGGTCGAGGGCCAGCGCAATAGCCATATACACGCTCCCCACAGTTCCTGTTCCTACCGATTGCCAGGCTCCGGCAGTAAAGGTTTTAATCGTACCAATATTGGAGGCATTATTATAAGCCACATAAGGCGTGTTGTTATAGCTCACATCGATGTAGGTTTCACTCACAGCGCCGGTAGACACCGTGCCGGTTCCCACAGCCACCCAGGCTGTGCCATTATAGCGTTTTACAGTGGCCAGGTTGCTGTTTGCTATATCCTGGTAAATGATATAGGGCGTTCCCGAATCATCAATGGATAAGGAGGTGTAAGAGGCGCTACTGGTGGAAACAGCCGCCCCTAAGGTCACCCAGGCTCCTGCACTGAAGGTTTTCACCGTTGCCCGCGATGTATTGGCCACATCCACATAAGCCACATAAGGCGTTCCGTTGTATACAGCCAGCGATACGTAATTGGCAGTGCTCGTAGATACAGCAGCACCTACGGTAGACCAGGCTCCCGCCGTATATTTTCTCACGAGTAAGCGTTTTCCGTTTGAGCCATCCGAAAAGGCCACATAAGGAATGGTGCCATCCATCGCAATGCTGGTGTAGGCCGAGTTGGTATAGCTACTCAGCGAGCCTACGGCCTGCCAGGCGCCCGCGCTGTAGGTCTTCACTGCCACCGCCGAAGAAAGCGAGGCATCCGTATACGCAATGTAGGGAACATCTGCCGGTGTGAGAGCAATGTCATTAAACGCGGTGTTCGTCACAGTTGATGCGGCACCGGCACCTACATTCACCCAGGTGCATTGCGCCTGTACCTTGCAGGTGAAGAAGAGAAAAAGGGGGATAAGGAGTGAATAAAAAGATTTCATCATGAGCTTCGTTTTATTAGATGAATTTACTATAAAAGAAGACTAAAGTAACTATTTATTATGTTAAAACAGATTTTTGTTGTATTCTATTTATTAAAAAAGCCCTCACGATTTGTCGTGAGGGCTTTTCTGGAGTGATCTGAACAGCGGTGTTAGTGCGTTACAAAAAGTTTAACGGATGTTTCACTTTCATTGATCCGGAGCTTCACAAAATACATTCCCTGGCTCAGCTCGCTGAGCATAATCTGGTGTGTGTGCGTGCCGGCACTTTCCTGCGAGGTGGGAACAATGGTTTTCAGGGATTTCCCTACCACATCGTATAATTCAACCGATACATCAGAGGCTGCAGCCAGTGTGTAAGCAATGGATGCTTTGCCGTTGGCCGGATTCGGGTACACCTTGATGTCGTTTTCTGCTAAAGCTGCCGATTGACGGACACTCACGTCATGAACCGGATTAATTTTGGCGGAGTCTACAATAAAGTTGAGGTTGATGTAAGTGTTGCTTCCTGTAGAGATCACACGGTGGTAGGTCCCGTTGGTATCCAGCCCCGGAATATCCACGAGGATGAAATACTCTTCGCCCGCTGCATTATTCGGTAAGCCCGAGAGGGTGTAAGTACCGTTGGAGCCGGTTACGGTTTGTGCAAACATATTGCCGCCCGGATTTTTACCGCCTTTCACCACAATACCACCGATGGGGCTGCCTGGTGCAAGCGGACTCAGTGCAGAGCCCGGTCGCTGACCAAAGCCCTGGCCTTCTTCGATCTTCCCGCTCATTGAGCCAGGTCCTGCAGTTAAGGGCGTTAAGGCTACCACATGAATGTCCTGAACATCAGCGGTTGCGCAGGTATGATTGATCTGGATGGCCGTTTTCCAGTTAATGGAATTGAGGCCGTAGGTTACCTGCAGGCTGCTTGCGGAAGGAACCGCTTTCACAATGTAGATGCCATAGTTAACCGAAGCAAAGTTATAAGCACCGCTGGCAGCAATTGGCTGTGACGTTACCGAGTCGAATTTGGTGAAGTAGGGCTCATACTTGTAGAGAATCGCCGTGCCGGGTACAGGTAGAGCCGCTGCAGTAATGGTGCCTGTAATGCCTGTGGCCGGTTTTACAAAAATGCTCACTGTAGCTGTAGAAGAACAGCTGTTGGTGGCAGTACCCGTTACCGAGTACACGGTGGTTGTGGTAGGACTTACAACCGTAGTGGCTGTTGTTGTGCCATCATGAGCCCACACATAAGTCGAGGCGCCGCCGGCAGTCAGGGTGAGTGGCTCGGCCGGGCAGATGGAATACGAAGGAGCCGTAATCGTTACCGCAGGAGCATTTACGGTGACGAACACCGAGCCGGTGCTTACCGCAGGAGAGCCGTTACACAAAATTTCGCAGATGTAATAGAGGCTTTGAGCCGGGTTGACGGTGATCGACGGATTGGCAACCGGGCTTCCGACATTGGTGTAAGAGCTTCCGCTTGGAGACGATTTCCACTGATAGGTATAACCTGTATAACCCGGAATTGCTGATGTAATACTCAGGGTTACGGCTGCATTAGGGCATACCGTAGCTGAGCTTGCTGATACTGTCATGTTAGGAGGCAGGTTTTGTCCGCTGCAATTTGCCGGGAGGATGTATACCGCATAATCTTCGGTTTCGCCGTAAGCATTGGCAATGAGTGAGCGTTCGCCGCCGCCACTTGGCGTGAAGCAGGCGTCGCCGGAATTCAGGGTATTATTGGAGATGTTACGCACGCGCATTTTTGTAAGACCCGTTGTTGCCGTAGGAGGAATGGTAATTGTGCCGCTGGCTGTGTAATTTCCGCTTCCACCCGGGCTTCCGATGAATGTATATTCCCATGCATCAAACACACCGTTATGATCGTAATCAATCCAGGCGCTCACATTCTCATAAGAGTCGTTGCCGAGTGTCACATCCAGTGTATAGGAAGTGCCTGCTGTAATACTTGCTGTCGCTACGGTAGAAGAGTAGTCGGTATAGCTGGTGGCGCTGCAGGTAGAGGTATTGCTCAATACGGAGCCAAGCACCACATTGTTGATCTCATCGCCGCCGGTGCAGTCTATCGCATCAGGAATACAGTAGCATACATTGAAAGGACTGATGCCAACCAGCACAGATGCAGAGTTCTGCGACAGGCCGCTTCCCACGCAGGTTACCACGCACCTGTAATACGTGGCAATGGTTTGGCTGGTAACCGTGTAGGGTACATAATTTTGTGCCACACCTACATTGGTCCATGTGCTGTTGTTTAAAGAAGATTGCCACTGGTAGCTGTTACCCGTTACCTGGCTGTTCCCCGTTAAGTTCAGGGTGAGCGGCGTGTTGGTGCATATTACCGTAGAGCTGGCTATTGCTGTGCCCGCCACCGGAGTTCCGGAGCAGCCAGCCGCCGCGTTGATGTAGATGCTGTAATCAATTGTATGACCGTTGTTTTCCGTTTGGGTACAAGGGTCGATGGTGTTCACCTGGGTGTTGTTCGATTCGGTTTTCAGCCTCATCAGTGTTAAGCCGCCCACGGCAGTATACGGAATCGTTACCGGTACGCTGAATGCCATCGTGGTCTGCAATACAGAGGAGCCGATCGTGATCTTCTCATACGCATCAAAAGTCCCGCTGTGGTTGTAGTCGATCCATCCCGAAGCATAGGTGATATCAGCATAGCTCTCGATATCCGTAGAAAGGGTATACGTTTGCCCGGCTGTTACCGTGCCAGTGGTAGCGGTAAAATCTTCGTAGCCTGTGCCTCCGCAGGTAATGCTGCTGCTGTTGATGGCAGTAAAAGTCACCGCTGTAAAGAAATCGCTTCCGCAGGAAATGCTTCCGGGATTACAGTAGCAGAGTAAAAACGAATTTTGATTCACCACAACAGGCGTTGAGGTTGAGGTCATCGCGCTCGACGTACAGGTCACAATACAACGGTAATGCGTGGTGGCTGTTTGTGTGCTGACGATGTAGGGCACATAGGCCTGCGCGCTCCCCAGGTTGCTCCAGGCAGTACCGTTTGGCGACGATTGCCATTGGAAGCTCATGCCCGTCGCAGCAGAAGTTCCGCTCAGGTTCAGGGTATAAGGCGAGTTGGAACAAACGCTGGTAGCCGTTGATACAGCTGCTCCGGCAGTAGGTGTTCCTACGCAGCCACTAAGTCCTGTCACATTTACCAGGAAGTCCATCACCTGTCCGTTATAAGATAAAGAGCTGCAGGGGTCCTGTGCCTGTATGCCCGATTCCATTGCCAGCCTCATGCGCACGGTGCCACCTTGCGCCGTAAAAGGAATCGTCAATGGAGAAGTATAAGATCCCGAAGTTGTGCCTGTGGCAAGCTGGCTGTATTCCCAGGCATCGTAAATGCCGTTGTTGTTATAATCAATCCAGGTGCCGATCACAAAATTACCGCTTTGGTGGGTGGTAGCGTTGAAGGTGTATGTCTGCCCCGCTGTTACCGAAATGGTAGGCACGATGCCGGCAAGGTCCTGGTAACCATTGGTGCCAGGGTTGCATACCGGGTTGTAGCCCGACATAGTTGCAAAGTCGATAGCGGTCATGTAATAGCCGTAATCACAATCGAAGTTAGCAGCCGTGCAGAAACAGTTCAGGATGCTTTTTTGAGTGATGCTCACCGGTGTAGAAGTAGAAGATGCTGCCGAAGCAACGCAGGTGGTGATACAGCGGTACCAGGTTGTTACCGTCTGGTTGCTGATGGCATACGTCCAGTTGCTTTGAGAAGCTCCCATATTGGTCCAGAGCGTTCCGTTGGGAGACGATTGCCATTGGTAGCTCAGGCCTGTTGCTACCGAGCCGCCGCTTAACCCCAGAAAGAAAGGACTGTTGGTACACACGCTGTAGCTGCTGCTGACCGTAATGGCCGGCGAAGGCGTACCCACGCAAGCCGAAAGTGTTGTCAGGCTGAATTGCGCAGAAGCAAAAGAGTAGCTGTCCTGGTTGGATGGAGGAGGAGAGGCAGGATTCGGATCGGTCGTATCATCGTAAAATAAAATGGTTCGTTTTGTGCTGGTGGGATTGCTGGCCCACAGCGCATTGTCAGGATTTCCATTGGTATAGCCCGGCGAGTTTTCGTGAACGCCTACTACCAGGTTGCTGGAGCCGTCCCAGATAAAAGGCGTGCTCAGGGTAATGGTCATCCATTGCCCGGCAGTTGCGGGAGCCGTTACTGTGCCTGCAAATACGGTGCTTAGGCCCGACACCCAGTCGGTGTTGTTAGAGAAGGCTGTTTTCGGGGTGTTCCCCATGAAAATTTCCCAGTTTTCCCAGGCCGTAGTCGGAAGGCCCTTGTTGGCATAAAAGAAACTGATGGAGCTGATGGAAGCAGGGCCGTTTCCGCCGGCTGCCGTGAGCTCACTTGCCAGGTAAATGGTTTGCGAGTAGTTATTTCCATAATACGTATAAATAGGATTGTACTGATTTGGATTGGCAGTAGAGCCTAGCGTTATTGTCTGGGCCTTCAGCGATACCGTAAAGCAGAACAAAGCCGCCAAAAGAATCAGCGATCTCATTGGGTGGTAGAGTGTTTTCATGTAATCGTATGTATTAAAGTAAAAAGGGGTTCGTTTCAAAAACGATCCAAAAATATAAAATAATGCAGCTAGGCACCAAATTAATTTTCAAATAGTTATGTAAAAACGGGAGTTTGTCGGTTCATAAAAGGTGTCTCGCTGTACAGCTGATTGACTTCACCTGCGTTGTGATGAAGGGTTGAAGGTTGGATGCTGATGTTTGATAATTCTTAAACAGGAACAGTCTTTTTTTTGGGATTGGGACACAGGCTGTAATTTTTACTTATTTGTCTAGCGAGAAAGGTTTTATAGCTGTTGAATAGAGTTTTTTCTTCCATGAACGTGTTTTGGCTGTGGTTTTTTTAGCTATAAAAAAGCACATTTTTTTGCTATAAAACGTAGAATACTCAATTATAAGTATTTATTCAGGAAGATATCAACAGTGTTTGGTGGGTTGTTTTTTTATTTGGTTCTTTGCGATGTGTAACGAATACACATCGCGCCCCGATATTAAAATTAGATTATTTTATGAAAACAATTCTCCTCATCCTCACCGGACTGTATCTGTCTGTGTTCACCACCAGCGCTCAGAATCTTAATCATCCTGTCATCGAAAAAGTGCAGGCTTTGTATAAGCCCGATAAGTCTGTCTCCAATCCAACTCAGGGAGTAAGCTCTCCAACCATTAAAGTGAGCGGAACAGCCAACATTACCTTAAAGAGCGGTTACGATGCAGATAAAATATACCTGAAGATACGAGACAAGCAAACGCAGGCGGTAGTGTATGACGTTAATTATACGATCAGTTCTGCCGATGTTACCGATCAGGGAGTGCTACTGTATAAAAAACAAGGCAATGTACTTGCCATTACCAACCCGGCTGTAGTTACACTAAAGCCTTACATCTATGAACTGTATACTGAAGACGCAGCAGGTAATAAAAGCAGTGTCTATACGATAATTCAATAATTGCTTATGAGATTTTTCAATGCAGTAGTTCTGTGGCTTGTCTGCATGGCAAGTGTACAGGCGCAAATCACCGTAGTGCCTACGGTGCAGCACCTTACATCAACCTCTACGCCCAACGCGGGAGCCATCACCCTTTCGGTTACAGGTGGTGTATCTCCCTATAATTATACCTGGACACCGGGAGGGCTCACGACAAAGGATATTAGTGGTAGGACAAAGAATGCCTATGTGCTCACAGTGGAGGATAGTTCACCCACCACAGTGACTTATACCTATAATATCGGTTACAAAGCCGATTGGGACCAAATGTATGGCTGTCGTTCCAGCAATGATTCGTTGATTTCGGATGCAAGTCACTTGTGGGCCCAAGCCATTACTAAAAATAACCTGGCAGCCGGAACCGATGGCTGGGTGGAATATATTTTCAAAGGTACAGGCGACATAAAACTATTCGGTGTATCAGATAGTTTGTCGCCTTTGCCGAATACTTATGCCGATATCGATTATGGGTATTATTACGACGGATCAACAAAC
>JAOTRH010179682.1:0-12051 GCA_034768845.1 Heliamphora exappendiculata | reverse complement strand
TATTTTCATACCACATTAGCCAGCTATTTTTCTTAGAACTTATTTCAAACTACATTATTGGTTTATTTTTATTTGAATTCTATCAATGTACAAATTATATATTAACACATAACAGTCTATTTCTCTTTTATTGATATATATGCAATGGAATCGGACATAAATGAATTATGAAAATTTTGTTATGGACGATTGATAAATTGTTACATTTTTTTTTTAGCGCGAATCATATTTGTTATTGGATACGTTTGGAGGAATGCTAATTTTTGGATGGTTATATTTAATTTAGAATGATGGTTATATTTAACTTGACATAACTTTTAGATAAATTTGTTATTATTTTAGATGCATTGATGAATGAATATTATTATTTAGTCATAAAACATATAATAGTAAACTGTCGGCGACCAATTATTTAGTCTTTAACTGTTGTACTTAATTACTTTTTGCGACCAAATTTTGGTTAGTATAAGTGTTACTATTATCTTTAGTGACCAAATATTTTTGTCTCCAAATGTTTCAGTGAAAACATTTTAGCGACTAATGATTTACTTACAAAACATATAATAGCAAACTCTTTTATTTGGTTGCTAAATATTGTACTCAATTACTATTTATGACCAACTTTTGGTCAGTAAAAGTGTTACCTTATAACTCTAAAAACTCTTTTCAAAAAATATTATTATCATTTAGTGACCAACACATTAGTCACCGAATATATAATAACACACAATCCGCGACTAAATTGTTTGCCGCTAAAAGTTGAAGCGACCAATGTTTTGGTTGGAAAAAGTGTTACCATTGATTATTGGCAACCAAAAGAGTTTAGTCTCCAAAGGTTTAACATTTTCTATACTTTTGGTGACCAAAATATTTAGTTGCATAAGGCTGTAAAATACCAACCTTAATACTTTGGCGACTACTAATTTTATTCATCGAAACATACATTTGGCGACTAATATGCTGGTAAGTACAAAGTCACATTCGACGACAAAATAACATTTGGTCGTCAGAAAACTTTGGTGTCAATGTATCAGTGACAAATATGGTGACCAAATTATTGATGATCAATATTGCACTTTTGGCGACTAAATATTTGATCACTAAAAGTGTAATTTGTAATTTCTTGTAGTGGTAGTAAATAACATCTTCTCCTCACATGCCAACATCAACAATATTGTAACCGAGAGTGAGTATATCGAAATGGCCGTAGAATGTGACTGTAGAATTGTGGCTTTTGACTATGTACAAAATAACATCTTTAGTCATATATATATGAGCTTCAATTGTCATATATATGTCCTGCAATAATAATCATTGCCGTGAAATCTTTTGATCTGCGTATATTATGTTATGAAGTTATGTTATCTGTTATTCTAAAACATTTGTATCGTAAAATCATGACTTTCTTTCATCCCTCTCATGATTTTATTGTAAAAACACGCCTTTCTTTCATCCCTCTCATGATTTAATTTTTAATATCTTTTGGGGTTTAATTTATCCTTTAATTACTTTAAAAAAGCTGCACGTCAACAAATTTTGTTCTCTTGAATCAATTTTAAATTGATTTGGTTGTCTACCTTAGATTTTTGCATTCGGAATCCCATTAGCAGTGTTATGTTGCGTATATGTCGATAAGCAATGTAATTAGTAACTAAAAGGTTATAAATATTGATAGTATTTGGCATTGATTTTGATTATAACTTATACCTTTTTGTTATTAATTTTAGCAAATAAGATATTATTTTTTTAAACACTTATAACTTATGTGATAAGTGCTTAATTAGTTTAAGTAATGCCAAACATCAGCATTATATCATTTAAGAATTTAGGTGGTGTTTGATACAATATAAATATTTTGTACATGAGTGAAATGATAATTTCTTGGTTTGTGTTGAAATGCCCATTCTACAAAATGAATGAATAATTATTTTTAGAATTACATTTCACTATTTTCTAGCTAATCAAATATTTAAATGAGTATTCCAATAAAATCATCATTCTATTTTACTATTCATTCCGATCAACCAAACATAACCATGGAGATTTAATTTGAAAATAAAACATTCATTTGTTTATAATAAGTATAATATTTAATATGGTCAATTATAAATGTACCAACCAATAATGCAGTGTAGTTTACTTTTAATTTTTTTCTTAAGTTAAATTACTCATTAGCAATTAACGGGGGAGAGCCCGAAAACCCGAGTTTGGCCCACGACCAAGGGGACTAGTCCCAAGGCCCAACCCAGAAGTCCTCTTTAGGTCAGCTCATCCCTCCAAGCTTTGTTGGAGACACTCCAAAGGTCCCAATCGAGGCAGGCGCTTATGACAGAATACCCAAGCTCGCAGCACCGTCTCCGTACATCCATGTGCCAAATGACAACTGACATAACATGAAATAACCAACTACTCCCCTGGCGCTGCAAAAAGCGCAACAAATAGCCCCTGCAAAGGGAAAAGGAAGGGTTCTGTTTGAGGTCAATCCTGAGGAACACCCCCCTTTTTTTTCCCTTCGAAAGACACGAGGAATCCCCCTTCTCACCAAAATCTTCAGTAGCTACAATATAAAAATCGAGCTCGAACACAAGGTAAAATGGGACTGAACCACTTACAAAAATTCTGTCAAATTCACTTTGAAAGGAAATTTTACTCATATTTCATATATTCCAACAACTTTACCATTAGAGGGGCTTTCCGACAATGCCCGTCGAAAAGTCTCACCTATTTCTTTGTGCAAGAGCAATCCAACCATTGAGCCCGAGGATATAGGCCTAGTTCTTTCATTTTCCACAATAACACTACACATTCTTGCGGAATCACCTTAGCATATATTTGGCGTTGTTTGTGGGAAAGAACTAGCTAAAACCCAAACCTGTATGCCGGACGGAAAGGGTTGAGTCCCTGAAAGTGTCAACCAACGGTGGCGAATCCCCTTACGCGGGTAGTCTTATGAATCTAGACAAAGTGGTGGCAGTTACAGATCCCACGTGCACCAGTTCTACAGAACGAAAAGCACAAGAAAAAGTCCCCAACGGAAGAGCCTCAGTAGCAAGGGAAAATCGAGAAGAAGACTACATCTTCTCCCACCCCCAAAAAGCCCGGTTCATGATTGCAGTGACTCGCGACAAAAGGCCCTAGCTCCGCCTAAGCAAAAAGCCCTACTCTGCCTAGGCAAGTAAGTTCTAGCTCAGTTTAGATACTAAAATCCTAACTCCACCTAGGTGCTAGGCTCATCGGCCAGCTTCAACAAAAATCCTAACTTTACCTAGATGTCGGGCTTAGTGGCCAATTTTAGCAAAAATCCTAACTTTACCTACGTGTTAGGTTGAGAAGCTAATTTCAGTAGAAAGCCCCAGCTCCAACTAGGAAAAAAGTCCCAACTCTAGTTAGGAAAAAAAACCTAACTCTGTCTAGGCAAAAAGCCCTAGCTTTGCCTAGGTAAGAAAGTCCTAACTTTAGCTAAGCAAAAAATTCTAATTCTGCCTAAGCAAAAAGCTCTAGCTCTTGCTAGGTAAGAAAGTCCTAGCTCTTGCTAGGTAAAAAACCCTAGTTCTACCTAAGCAAAAAGCTCTAGCTCCGCTTAGGAAAAAAACCCTAGCATTGCCTAGGCAAGTAAACCCTAGCTCAGCCTAGGTACTGAAATCCTAGCTTCACCTAGGTGCTGGGCTTAGCGATCAATTTCAATAAAAATTCTAGCTTTACCTAGGTGTAGAGCTTAGCATCCAGTTTTAGCAAAAAGCCCAAACTTCGACTAGGCAAAAAACCCTTGCTCTGTCTATACAAAAATCCCTGGCTCAGCCTAGGAAAAATGCCCTAACCCCGGTTAGGCAAAAACCTCTAGCTCTGCTTAGGCAAAAAGTCTTAGCTCCAACTAGGAAAAAAGTCTTAACTCTGCTTAGCTAATAAATCCTAGCTTTACTCAAGCGCCGGGCTCAGTGGTCGATTTTAGCAAAAGCTCTAACTCTACCTAGGCAAATGAATCAATCAAAACTTAGAGATCTGGCGAGCTCTTAGGCCCCAATCAAATGGTGGATTCAATTAGGAACATATGGAGGAAAGTAGTACATAGCAAAGCATAAATAGACATGTAATATTGAGCAAAAGTTGATATTTCATTAACAAGATAATATGTTCCGTTTACAAAGATTTCCAATTAAAGGGTAACGGGGAACGGAATGCGGAAACTATGGCACCGAGGGGAGCTCACGCTAGAGCAGAGAATCTGCAAGGACACCGGCTCACGACAGGCCATCATTGTACTCGAACAAGATCAGGTTATCCTTCACTCCCACAACTTCCTTGCTCGAACTCTTCCCGACATTGCCCTGAGCAAGCGATCGCGCCCCATCACCCTCCCTACTATTGTAGAACGCAGACCAAAATGGGGCCTTCGTTAGTGCCCCCACTTAATTCTTTTTGTAGCTCTCCTAGCTCTCCTAGAGGCTCGTGATGGAGTCCTGGGCCACCTGAAGTACACCACTGTGCTTCTCAACCTCGGTGATTCCCCTCTTGCCCCTCTCGGGAGCAGTCAGACTCTTTCTCGGGCTAACTCTTTTACCCAAGCTCGAACCCTCCTTGGCTCAGTTTCTGGGCCATCAAAGCTCGAGCCGCTGGTTGGACTTCGGCGCTCTTCCGAATGGACCGACCCCTTTTTTTTCCAGGCATCTCTTTACTCAAGCCAACATCAGTCAAGTACATCAAAAGCATCAGAGCGATCATTTAGCTCAAAGGGACCCGAAAAGCAACGTTAATCGCATCCTAATTAGCCCCTTTGCAAAGGCTGTGGACAACATAAAGTTCTGCGACCAAAAGGGAAATGGAGGGTAAAAAGGTCAGAAACAATCCGGGACTAAAATCAGAAAGCAAATGAAGATGAAGTGTAAGACTACATACCTAGGTGCCCCTCTAGTCAAGGAAGCAAAAAATCGTCATCTGCATTACCAAACTCGTACCCCTCGCCAACGAGCTAGCACGAACTCAATGGAGGCTGCATTGAGTTCGAAAATGCCATGGATCAACACCTGTTCTGAATTTCGAGGGGGCAGAGGCAATAAATGGCGCGATCCTAATTATAACACAAAAGGTACAACGAAGAAGCAAATTGGAGCCGTATCCACAACCACTCCCATGACGGAGGGCGAACAAAGAGGAAAGAAAAAGCATGGCAAATGGGGAAATTGGTCTCCAAGAGGGAAAGAGGCGAAGAAGCTGATGATCTTAAAACTTTAGTGACCCCTTCCTCCATATATATACACAAGCCAATAGGTCCTGAATTCGAAAAGACGTATGTCCCTTCGAGTAGACCAAAGGATGCCTAGAAAATCATAAAACTAAAAGTGGGTCGCGTCAGCACACAACAGTTGAAGGGCCAGCACATGTCATATAGCAATTACTCAATGGACGTAAGGGTTTTTAGACAGACGAATCATGAGGAGATGGATCTCGGGTCCAAACATCTCTTACGTCTCGGTTAAGCCTAAGACATAAGTTAGGGGCAAATGATGAGGGACAGTCCGAAAACCTGAGCTTGGCCCACGACCCATAGGGCCAATCTCGAGGCCCAACCCAAAAGATCCCCTTCAGGTCAGCTCATCCATCTAAGCTCGGTTGAAAAAATGCACCAAGGGTCATGACCGAGGCAGGCGCGTATGACGGAATAGCCAAGCTCGTAGCACCGTCTCTGTATAATCCTACGCCAAATGACAACTGACAGAACATAAAATAATCAACTACTCTGCCGGAGTTGCAAAAGGGGTGACAGACAGCCCTTGCAAAGGAAAAAAGAAAGGTTCTGTCAGAGGTCAGTCCTGAGGAACTCTACCTTTTTTCCCACCGAAAGACAAGCAGAATCGCCTTTCCCGCCAAAATTTTTAGCAGCTACAATATAAAAACCAAACTCGAACACAAGGTAAAGGGGGGCTGGACCACTTACAGAAATTCTATCTAATTCTCTTTAAAAGGCATTTTTAATCATATTTCATACAATCCACTAATTTTACCATCGAATGGGCTTTCTGACAATGCCCGCCAGGTAGTCTCACCTCTTTTCTTGTCCAGGAGCAATCCACCCTTTGAGCCCGGCGATATAGGCCTAGTTTTTTCATTTCTCTCAATAACACTACACATCCTTGCGGAATCACTCCACACAATAATAATGCAAGATTTTATTCTCTTTGGTTTAGACAATAATTTGGTAATAGTGACAACTATAAATGTTAATTTATAAAAAAATATGAAGGAAAATATTGCCTTCAAATGGATCGGTCTCCACAAAAAGCTCAATAGTGTACGTATGTGCTGCATGTGATGATGAACTGTTTCCTACAAGTCTCACTTGGGCATGTGCAAGATTATCTCTCTCATTGTTATATATTCTTACATATCGCTAACAAAAAGTTTGACAAAAAAATCTTGCCATAGGATATAAAATAGGCTACAGTGTGAAAGACAAGAATATGTTTCTAGAGTATAGCCAATCTTTTTATTATAGACTCAAATTTATTAGTTATGTAACTACTCTATCCTGTAGCCTATAGTTGAATTGCTTTCATTGAAATTTTCATTCATAGATAATATCGCATATATTCTTTCATTTTGTTAGATTTTAGTATGGATTGACTAGGTTTACAACAAGATAGATTTCATCTGAATTTTCTAAACCTAGCATAGGGTAATGCTACCTCATTATAATGTTCACACCAATTTTTCGTAGTTTGCTACATTCACTAACTAATTTGAAATTGTTGATATAAACTCTACACAAGATCATTAAAATGTTTATAGATAATTTCAGTACTCATTTATGAGATTTTATATAGTGATAAATGTATTGGGCTCTTACTTTCTATGCATATTTAGGGTGTCCCATCCTTTCTGTGCATATTTAGGAGGTATTTGACAAAACTATTGCTAATAGCTTTTAGCTTCATATTATTAATTTTAATTATAACCTACAAGTTTCACTAAATACCCATAACTTCTGTTAAAATTTGTAATTGCTTTTTCTTATATTTTAGGTACAAGTTATAATACTATCAAAAATTCACAATTTCTAGTACAAGTTATAATCTATAAGTTATTAGTTTCAGCAATACCAAACACCACATTGGAGTGTCCCTTCAACTTGTTGACTATTCTATAAAATTATATTTTAAAAATTAATGCAAGTATAGACTTTATTGCTTATAAACTAATTATAAGAATATTGAGAGAGAGAGAGAGAGAGAGAGAGAAGAGAGCAGGATTGTATGTTGAGTGCCAAGGCACAACACACTGTTCTTCAAGCTAAGCATCTCAGTTTGTGGACATATTTTTAAGATTGAATCTGTTGATAATATGTATAACTTAATAAATTTTTTTTATTGGAACAGTTGAATCACAGTTTCCCACTTAAAACCCTAACTCTAACTCTAACCCTAACCTAACCCTAACAACAACTATTTGTACATAAACTTGTATATGTATCGATTTTCTAAGGAAACTTTGATTTGACTTATTTCACCCTGTTTCACTACAAAAACAAAAAAAAAAAGAAAACGAAGAAAAGAAAGAGATTTGCAAAATGTGAAACATAAATCAAATATTTAGTCATCAAAGAAAACGAAAAGTGAGTATTTGACAAACTACTATTTATTTTCAGTAATCAATGAATTTGATATGATATTTATAATTATGTGATCTGATTATATTTGTTTAATTACTTTTTTAGAATTATATTTACCATTCATTTATTTGTAGATAATTGTGATATAGTTATAGAGCTATTAATAATAAATTAATTCAATTTTTTTTTATGAATAATCCACTCAATGAGCTATATCTAATAAACGAGTCTCGATCATAAAATATCTTTACCCACTCAATAGCAGGTTGTGCCGTGTTACACAAGCATGCATCCAAAATGGAGAGGGACTATAGAATAAAAATAAGAGAGAGGGTACCGGACCTGGTGCGGTTAGTTTGTATTTTTAAAATTTTAAATGGGATAATTTTTGCTAAATATATTCAATTTTCATAATATTTATATTATTAGAACTTACTCATTAAGATTTATAAAACAATCTCCATATTAAATATGAAAAATCTAAGAAAATAGAAATGATTTTTTTTTCATAAAAAATAAAAACTTTTCCATTTTTACATGGGTTCTATTTTTGGAAGTGTGAGGACCAGAACATATGAATGAGAAGAGTCTGGTCTAGTTCGACTTCAGATGAAGTTCTTCTGGATTGATTTCAACTAAAGAAGTTTGTGGACTTAGAAGAGGAAATGGAAATTGTCTCATTGAGCAATGAGAAATTTTTCATTTTTCTAAAAAATGATAAATTTTTCATTTTTCTCATAAAATATAATCTATCGCTGTTGTGATCTGTCTCATTTTTTAATATTGACCAGTTTCAAAAGTGTGAATTTAGAAGTTCTTAGTCCAGAAATGGGAATTGTTTTAGTGAGAAATGATAATTATTTTATTTTTTCAATGTTAATTACCAACTTTGAGTTATATAATGACAATTTTTTATTTTTTGGTTAATTAATGCCTCAAAAAGAGATAAAATCACAATATAATTAAAGAATAATTTTCATTTTGTTGGCTTCTTTATTGTGATTTGTCTTGTTATTCATTTATTAGTTTAAAAAAACATAAGATTTCTTGTTTCACATTTGTAAAAACAAAAAAAAAATTCATTTTTATTTTGAATTTAGAAATCTCTCATTTTCGTTTTTCCGAATCTTTTACATTTCAATATAGGTCTTATTTTATAGATTTGGATGAACATGTTCTAAAAATATAAATATTATTAGAAACAAAAGTATATACAAAAAGTTGTATATGGAAGTTTAAAATTTCTAAAATGCAAACTAATCATATGATAGTGTGCTATCACTTTATATAACTCTTCTTGTAGGTGTCACCCTCCTTTTCTCTCATATATATTAAGGGTATTCTAGGAATATTAAATTAAAATAGGACTTAATAGAGTATGACTTTTATAATAAGACTTAACCCAAATTAAGTTTAGAAATGGGACCTCGAGCTAATGCCCTTTCGAATATATTTTCTATTGTTACTTTCATTACATGTGATATCATTTTCTGTGCTATGAGTTGATATTCAGAGTAATTTGCATACAGTTGAGATTAAAATAGAAGTGAGTTGATATCATCCCTTTAAGCACATCTTTTGGAATATAAACACAATTGCCCAGCTGCGATGAGATGATGCCTAAAGAAATTATTAAGATGAAGACGCACCCACAAAATGTTCATTTTTGAGCCTTCAAAAAATTAAAGCTGACTTTTTTACGCTAGTGACGTAACTGTAGCTGAACCATAGGAGACTATGAGGATGTTTGGTAAAATTTCTTGTTATAATTTTTTATTTTTGGTTACTAATTTTTATTAATAAGTTATAATTTATTTTAAATATTCATAATTTATAGTATAAATTACAATTATTTTTTTTATTTCAGTTATAAATTACAATTTTAATCAAACACTCACAAGCAACAATCTTATTTGGGTGAGCACTTGGTGCTAGCGTGCGTGTCTGGTGGTGTAGATAAGTTTTTGTTTTTCTGTTTGTTTTTTTGAGTCTTCCATTTGGATTGAGTTCTTGTCAATATTTCATGTTTAGGCTATAGCATTGCTCCTTGTTGAATTTAATAATCACAAATTTATAATTGAAATATTTTTTCTTTTCTATAAAATATTCAGGGAGAAAACATTTGTATTTATAGATATAAAATAAGATAGATACAAATATTTGAATGTTTAAATGTAAATCATATTATCTCAATACTCCATCGGAGTGAAAATCTATAGCTGTTCTTCGTTGGGCAGCAGATATAAAATTTTCTTTTTACTGATAAAAAAAACACTCATAACTTATATTACAAACTACAATGTATAAATTACTAATTTTAACAATGTCAAACATCACCTATAGGCTATGTCTCGTGATTCGTTTCCTTCCATATAAAAGAGTGTGTTCGAATTTGTGTTTTGTGTTTGTGCACGTAATAATTTTTTTTGGGTAAATTGTTTTTACCTTTTTTAAAATTTTTGATAAAAATAAAAAATACCATTTTGCTTTTTGAAATATTAGTGGTCTCCTATCTAATTTATTTGTGTGCCTTAAATTAACTCAACTGTTAAACCTGTCACTTACATAACAAAAAACATCGGATTTATCTCAAACTCAATTTTGACTTTCTCATTTTTGCCCTTATTATTGTGATAAAACTAAAGTATGACATACATCTCCCAAATACTTGGATCAGATCTCTCTTTGAACTTGGGTTGGGTGTCTTCTAATTTTCTCATTTCTTTATTTATTTCTTCTATTAATTTTTTTTATTATATTATAATTTATATAATTTATAAACCATTAGTAATTGATTAAAAATAATAAAATAAGTAATAAAAAATATAATACATATATAGTTTATAGATAGGAGGATCTCACTTTGTAATAATATAAAATAAATGATAAAATAAAATGACAAGTAAAATAATATTCGTAAAGGAAAAAGATATCTATGTATGATTAAACTTGACAAGTCTATAAATACATTAATATAAAGGATGATTAATTATTATCTTTTTTGTTAGCTTAAGGTTTTTTTATTTTGATTTGGATAAATTACACTTGTACTCCCTGTATTTAAGAGTTATATCACTGTCACCTCCTCTATTCTCTAAAATATTATTGTACCCCCTTACTTTTTTATTTTTGTAACACTTAAATCTAAAAGTTAACTTTTCATTAACTTTTGGACGGAAAAATGGTATTTTTACACTTACACCCCTTGTTTTCTTTGTTATTACACTTACACCTCATGTTTTCTTTATTTTTTATTTTTTTGTTTTTTTAATTACAAAATTTTATTTAAAAATTTTTAATTAAAAAATAAAAAATTACTAAATACAAAAATAAGTAAAATAAAAACATAAAATTTAATTTATTAATTTATTTTTATTTTTGATACAAAAAATATTAATTTTGATAAAAAAAAAATTAATTTCTATAGTGAAATATTTTAACATTAACTCAAACGCGTATAGTGAAATGTTCTATCTTGGATTTTTTTTTGCCTTTATATTTGTATTTTTATTTTTAGTAAAAAATAAATTATAATGTTTTTAAAATTCATTTAATTGAAATGATTTGGAAAAAAGTATAATTTTCTTAACCAACGTACTATCTGGGATACTTTTTTTTTTTTGCCTTTTCTTGTGTGTGTGTGTGTGGCTATTTTACTCTTTTTTGAATTTTTAAATTTATTAGAAAATAAAAATATTTTGAATAAAAGAACAAGAAAAAATTTAATAAATTCGAAAATAAATAATATAAAATTTGATTAGTTAGTTTATTATGATTTATATGTTTTTCTTTTTTTGTTTGTTTATATTTAGACATCGCGTGTAATAAATTTTGTTTATAGTGAAATTTTTTAAAATTAGCTCAAACGTGCATACTTATTTCTTTTTTAATGTAAAAAATTAAAAAAATAAGAAATTTTATAAAAAATTTAAAAAAAGTTCAAATAAGGTAAAAAAATCCATTTTAAAGTTTTACATGGCACTTTTTTTTTATTTTTAATAATTTTTTTAATTTTTAGCCAAAACAGCTATATTTTTAAATTTATTTTATTATGATGAATCAAAAAGGTAAAAAAATTTTGAGTAAAAAAATTTTTAAAATTCAAAAAAGACTGAAAGAGCCACAAACACAAAAAAAGGTAAAAAAAAATATCCCAGATAGTGCGTTGCTCAAGAAAATTATACTTTTTTAAATCATTTCAATTAAATGAGTTTTAAAAATATAATAATTTATTTTTTTATTAAAAATAAAAAAAATAAAAACAAAAAAACAAAAAAAAAATTCTAGATAGATCATTTCATTATACTCGATTGAGCTAATGTTAAAATATTTCACTATAGAAATTAATATTTTTTTGTCAAAATTAATATATTTTTTTTCAAAATTAAAAACTTAAAAATAAAAATAAATTAATAAATTAAATTTTATATTTTATTTTACTTATTTTT
>JAOTRH010179681.1:0-43383 GCA_034768845.1 Heliamphora exappendiculata | reverse complement strand
TAATAAATATTATCCACATTAAAGAATATTTATTTATAGGAAATGAAATATTAAAATCATCAAAATTAATTAATGAAACATTTGTGCTAACAAATTTGATCTATAAAAAATACATATAATTAAAACTAAGACATCATGAGTTCATGCATGTAATTTAAAATTTTTAAATTGAAAGCGAAAAAATTTATTTAACAAAAATTATTCAACAAGTTGAAAAGAAAACCGTTCACAATTGTAAAGAAAGATTAATAATTAAACTAATTTTTTATTCATAAGAAAAGAAAATTGAAAAATATGGTTACAAGTAAAAGATTATAAATATAAGAATGTCTATTAATTGTGCTTACTGCTATACATAATTTTAAAAGTGTGTTGATATAATAATATTTAAAATATTGTTATGCATGCATTGATCAAAATATTGTTTATATACTTCAGTTTTTAATAATGTTATATTAATATTTGACTTACTTTCTATATATAAAACAATGTAAATGTCACAAATTAAGAATTTAAATATTGTTACCGTGTTGGTAACATAATTAATGATTAATTAAAAAACTAATGATCAACTTACATAGCAATGTTATGTTAACATTTCACTTACTTTTTATAAATAATACCAAGTAAATATGATAAATTAAAAAATCCAGGTATCATGTTGGTCACATTATTATAATTTATAAAATGACCAATGATTTGCTTATATGTGTAAATTTATATTACGTAAACTAAAAATTTTAAAAATTTTGAATTAAAATTTCCAAGCTAAAAATCTAACAACCTTTTGTAATAATATATAGATAAAGATATTTTGAAATAAGTCATGTTCGGGTTATATAAAAAGCTGTTTTTTATATTAAAAAAAGGCAATTTTAAATTATATAGTTTGGTTTCTTAAAAAGTCAATTAATTTTTTTTATTTTTTTTTTTGAAAAATAAGTCTATATACAATCCACACACTAACTTTTTCTTTCAAATTAATTATAATACAATTAAAAAATTAAATCTACCTACAGTAATAAAAAAATCATGTCAATCTTGTATATACTATAACTTAAAAATAAAAAATAATAACATATTAGATGCTTTAATAAAAAACAAATTACCCTAAAAAATCATTTTAAATACTCTAACTCTTTTTTTCTTTAATTTTTAAATTAAACCTATTTAAAATTAAGTTTTTTAAACATACCCAACCGTTGCATTGTCTTCCTTATCCATAAAATTATCTCCATAGAGCGCTGACAAGGAGGAGTAATGTGGGGCCTATATGCGTGTGTTTGGCGTTTTTTTAGGTTTTTTAATTTTTTGACTTTTTTTTAAAAGTAGATGTAAAAATTGTAATAAAAACAAATTAATTAGCTTGTATTTGGATAAACTTTCTTCTTATGGTGTTTTCGTTTTTAATGAATTTTTTTTAATATTAATTCAAAATAATTGTATTTTCTAAATTTTTCTATTCAAGAGGAAACATAAAAGTAATTTTTTTATTAAAACTTCAAAAAAATTTATATAAGACTATAAAAGACAACTTAGCATGCTTTTGGCTTTTTTTTTAATTTTTTTATTTTTAGTAAAAAAAATTTAAATCTGGCTCTAAGGAGCATATTTTTTAGAATTTTTTCTTCACAAAGAACCAAAAAATAAAAAACTTAAATTAAAATATAAAAAAGTTTAGAAAAGGTGAAAAAAAAACTCAAAAACCGACTTTTTAGTCCAAACATAGAATTGAGACTAAATAAGCGAATTTTTTTTAAAAAAATTTAAGCAAAGAAGCTTAAAGAAAAAAAAGCTAAACCAACAGAGGCCAAACAGAGGATTAGCAAGCAAAGTCCCGCGTGGTCCCCCTGCCCGCACTAATTAATCTGCCCGCACTAATTAATCTATTACGACTCGAATGATGGATACATACAGGGAATGAATTCTGAACGGTTCTGCTCTTTCCCTGATATATACTACTAATCTTCTTCTTCCTTTTCTTGCGATAAGACTCAGCTTCAAATATCTCTCTCTCTCTCTCTCATCATCTCCGTCGTCTCTTCACGCGTTTACGGAAGGTATCGCTTCACATTTCTAGCTTACATGTATATATTTGCGATTAACGAATACTTGTTTGTAGTTCGTTTTGAATAATTAGGGTTTCTTTTATTTATCCGAAAACTAGAAGGCAAAATCAATTGTAAGTAGTCGTTTTTATTTTGTGTATTTGATGTCTAAGTTAGATGTAATATCAGCTCTTGTTTTCTGTGGTGTTGATGTGTGAATTACGTTGCAATTATGGTTTATCAGAGAAACAGTTTGAAATTTCGGATTTGGGTGGTTTAGTTTTGTTGTATTCGTTATGTCAGATCTTAGGTTTTTTTCATCTTCCAAAATTGTGATTGGGATTTTGAATTTCAGTTGTTTTGCAAATCAGATTTTGTTGGGAAACTTTGTTGGAAATGGAGAATCATTTATTTAACTGCTAATATCCATTCTTGCAAATTAGAGTCTATGAACATGTACATTGATTAACCCCTTACATGATATGCACTGCAAATTAGAGTCTATGAACATGTACATTGATTAACCTTACATGATATGCACGGCTGTATCTCGTAATTATAGTTGGCATAATTTTCTGATGCTTATGATTGCTCTTATGGAATAAGAGATCAGTGTTAGTGGAATAGAGTTGCATAGGGGTTGTTTGGCCAAGCTTCTTCGTGTAGCTTTTAGTTTTCTGTTAATAATTTTAGCTATAAGCTATAATATTTTCCAAACATCCATGACTTTTTCTACAAGTTTTAATTTTTTTTTTTATTTCAGTTACAAGCCATACTCTTTACTATACGCTCACAACTTTTGCTACAAGTTATAATCTTAAGCTACTAGTTCCAGCAATTCCAAACACTCCCATAATAAGATCCAAAATGGCTTTCGTTTCCTTCTCTTTTATGTATTTTTAGGTATAATTTTTGTTTCCTTTTTTTGTCTTCAGGAGCAGTGTGTTTTGACACATATAGTACTACCATAGAAACTGTCTTGTGTTTTAGACAAGGCAGTTTCTTTTCTTTCAAATCCATACTCTTTCTCCCCTTCTCTCTCTCTCTCTCTCTCTCTCTCTCTCTCTCTCTCTCTCTATCTGTGTGTGTGTGTGTGTGTGTGAGAGTATGTTTTCTCTAAACACAGAGGTGTTTGATTTTCTGTTTTATACTAATGGCTTTTTTTTAATTTACAGTTTTCATTGGGATTTGTTTTTTCCATAGTAATATTCCTATGGGTTTATGCATTTTATAGCTATGATCTGATAATTGTAAAATATTTGAGGTAAAGTAGGAAGAGTGAAAGAGGTATAATTACTTAATCTTCATTGGTGACAAAGAGAAAGGATAGCTTCAGTCTAGACATATTATATTATTTCAATTTCAATATTGCTTCTCAAATTAGATTGTTCTTGGGAAATCAATGAATGGAAATTAGTGATAAAAATATTCCACGAACAAAAGTTACTAGTTCGGATATCTAACCTGCAGTGTATCCGACCACATATAAATTTAGCTTACTTCAAAACCAGCATTAGATTAAGGGCTTGATTGATAACTCAAAGCTTTTTTTTTTCTTTTTGAAAATTTTTAAACCAAAAAGTTAAAATAAAAACAAGGGTGGGCCTTGGTGCAGCGTTAAGGTTACTACATTGCGACATGAGCGTCATGGGTTCGAATCACGGAAAGCCTCTCTGCATGCGGAGGTAAGGCTACATACATTCAATCCTTTTCAAATCCTATAGTGTGGGGGCTTTGTGAATTGAGTTGTCCTTTTCTTAAGCTAAAAGAAAAATAAGGTAGATTCTTTGGTAACTTAACTTGTTAGTTGCTTTTAGAAGGCACGTTGAAAAGACAAAAGAAAAACTTGTTTGCTTAAGGAATTGATTTGCTACTATGGTAATTATATATAAATAACCACGCAAGCACAAGAGACCCAAGCAATTTTTAATGTGGAAAAACCTCAACAAGGTAAAAAAACAATGGGATTTAGTCCATAAAATGAAGCACTATAATCAAATGATGATTCCAAAAAAAAAAAAATAGAACCCAACCGTAAGTACACACACATGGATATAAAGAAATATTGTTGAATCCATGGTCACCATCTCTTTAGAGATTGATCTCGAGTCTTGATTGATTCGAATCCACAAACCTTCAATCACTTATGGGGTCTCTAAAAGAAGCTTTTGCTTGCCTTTGATCTCTTACTAAGAACTTGATGCTGGTGAAGAAGAAATGAATATCAATCTCAAGGCATAGGCATCTAACTCAAAGATTCATAGATCTAATGACAATCCCTCAAGAACAAGCAACGAGCTTACTACATAAAGACTAGAAAAGCCTCTCTCTCTAGATGAAAGAGCAGCTCGATGATTAAGGTTCAAACGAGAAAAAGAACCTTTTAACTTCTTAGTTCTAAATTTGGTGCCTAACTCGTGCTTGAGCATGGGTCGAGCACCAATCTTGATATTCATCTGCTTAAGCTTTATGTCATACTTGACCTGTACTTGAGCAAAGGTTGAGAACACAAACTAAAGCTCTTACCTCTGTCTTGTCACTTACCTCCATCTTGTCACTCTTGTTGATGTGAAGCATGATGAAAACGTCCATGAGTGAGATTCGCGAGTTTAGTTGTACAAAGTTATCAATACAACAATTACAACTTACATAGTGTTTGTCAATTGGGATTGCTAACCTAGTAAGAGGGACTCTAGAACCCAACACACTTGTTTGTCAAAACTTTTTATATTATTAGTTTTTTTCCACCCAAAATGACAATATTGCACTTCATTTATAGATATTGGAATTGACTTGTAAGATGTAAAAGTGCAATTTTTTCTTTTCATATTGGCATTAGGATGTGCAGAGAAAAAAAAACACTAAAAAACTGACTTTTGGGCTCTTTTAGTCAAGAATCGAGATAAACGAGACTCTTTGCTTTTTTGCTCTTTTAGCCAAAAAATGGCTTACCAAACGAGGCCTAAATGGTTTTAAATTTCTAATAATATATTAATGGGTTTTTTATTTTTTGTGGTCCTCATCTTTTGGTGAGTGGTTTTTTGTTGCCGTCTACTTTTTAAGAATAACTGAGTAAGTAAGTTAAAAAGAATGTCAATCAAGGTGCAGAGAAAATGTATGATGAACTGGAGTGTAGGACTGTAGCTATAGCTGACTGGAAAAAGGTGAAATGCAGCCAGCCCAATTGTTTGTGAAATCCATCTTTATTTTTTTCTCATATTTGTAGTGAGTTTTGAGGGAATATTCTTTAGGAAACCCTGGAAGCTATAACAATAATGATGTGTTCTTTTGAACTTGAAAAAAAAGGCACCAACTGTAAATAGAATATCTCTATATAACTTTATTATTGAAGGTCCAAGTGAAAATGCAGTTTTAACGTATCCTTAACGTATCTACTGTTTTTGTTAAGTAAACTACCAACCACTATATGAAAGTCATGCTTGTTAGCCTTTTATTCATGGTTCCTTGCCTTTTGCCATTATAGAAACTAATTGGCAAATCTATCAAGATTCAAGTGCTCAAAAGATTTCCAATTAGTACAAATGTGAAGCATTATTTGAGTCCGTTTTGGTATTCTAAGATGAATGAGGAAGTTTATATTTTATGTTTTTTTGGATGAAGGTGCTAGAACATTAGTGTGCTTTCTTCAGGCTTGCAACAAACCATTGGGAATTTTTTTGTTTTCAGAAAAAGGAACCTCTCTACTGCTTTTATGGGTTTTTCAGTTTTCTGTTTGTCTGTTTCCTCAACATTTACTGCATTTTGGGTAATTTTACTGTAATTTCTTAATTCACCAACATAAGTTCATCTTACATATAGTATTGAAGTATGGGTCAAGCATTGGGTTGCGTTCAAGTGGATCAGTCTACAGTGGCAGTTAAGGAGCAGTTTGGAAAGTTTGATGATGTGCTTGAGCCTGGGTGTCACTGCTTGCCATGGTGTTTGGGGTACCAGTTAGCTGGGGAATTATCGTTACGTGTGCAACAGCTAGATGTTCGCTGTGAAACAAAAACTAAGGCATGAATTTTCTCTATGTACTTGAATTTCCCATACAACTGTTATTTCATGTGCTTATTTTTGCAACTTTCAATTTGTTAAATAAAACTTACTAGCATGTCATAGTAATACAACTCACTAAAAACTTTAAACGCCCAGATGTAAGGTATGAGCAAGAAAATAGGAGATATAGGAGATACAAACCAGTATCATGTGGATGATGCTTGTCTCAAACTTCTAGTAATCTATAATGTCACCCTAACATGGCTTCCAAATAGGACACCTTTTCAGCTTTTATTGTTTCATCCCCTATATGTCCGAAGTTATTTTAATTGCGAAATGGATATTATTGCTATCTATGAAGCAACGATATTTCAAAATAATCCCGTACAAGTATTGAATATGCATTTGATATGAATACGCGCCCGATACGGCCGGATATGTATCGAATACGCCAAATAAGTGTTGAGTAATTTTTTTTAAAATTTCTGATGCAACTCCAATACGTGGGGATACGGGAGGGATACAAAGGCTCCAATTTTTATATATTTTTTTAAAAAAATTCCTTTTATTTTTCAATCTTTTATACGATATATTGTGCTAACTCTAATCGTTGCTTATTGCTAGCTTTAACATTCCATCATAATGTAATATTTACTTGGCATACATTAGATGTTTAATAGTAATAATTAAATTAATGTATTCTTACTTTTGCTTGTATTCTTATGAATAATACAATATTAAATATTATAAAAATAATATTTTTTACAAACATATTCGAGCCATATTTGTATCCTATTTTCTAGATTTTTCTGTATCGCCATAGCCGTGCTTCCTAGGTTGCTATTAGCATCGTTATAAATTTTCTCTTTCACTATTTTGGTTATTATTTTCTTATGTTACAAAGTTAAACCATTAGTCGTCTGGACCAAAAATAACCACTAAACTGTTTTTATGTTACAAACTGTTTTCTTACAACGTTGACTGCACTGCAAAAAGGAAAACCATGTTCTTGCAGTTAAATGTCAATGTAATTAGCAAAATATCTTTAAACCTACCAATTCTCTTGTTTGATTATATCTTTAAGGTAACAGTCATTTACTATTATGGGTAGTCTGCTCCTTTGAATTACATTGTGTCCATTTTTACAAATATGCTTATAATTGTGTGCGTACTTGTTTATGGTATTAGAATATAATTAATTTCTAAATCTCATATTCCACCCCTTAAAGAGCTTCACTTTGGCGTGCTTTAGCATCCTAGCATCCATGGCTGTGTCTTGCACATAGTGAGAAATGAAAAGTCATATTTACTCCGCTATTTATCAACAACATGATAGTGGATCTTGGATAATATGTAAAACTATTTTTGTTAAAATTTCAATTTGGTCATTTTTTTGTCTTTTAGAGGTTAGCGCTTGCCTCCTTTGTCATTTCGTTGGTCCGCATTTTATTTTTTCAGCCTAGCAGAGTTTTACTACCTTCCTCATTTTAGACCCCCACCTCTCTTTCTTTTTCCCTTCTTCATTTCTTTGTTTCTTATGTAGCTTCCTCTCTCTCTCTCTCTCTCTCTCTCTCTCTCTCTTTTCCTTCTCTTGCTTGTTTGGTGCTCATTCATTTTTATGTTCAACATTGAAAAACGATGACTGATGTTGATTTTCGTTATTTTTCTTTAAGATTTAATTAGTTGCATTCCTGTGTGATCATCCACAAATTTTGATTATTGTTCCCTTTTCAGGATAATGTATTTGTTAATGTTGTCGCATCCATTCAATACCGTGCCTTGGCAGAAAAAGCATCTGATGCTTTCTACAAGCTTTCCAACACCAAGGGGCAAATCCAAGCCTATGTTTTTGATGGTAATGATGCCAGCATTTATTGTTATTTTCTTTGTTACAATGAATAGGTAGATTCAGCATTTTTATGATTTCCTACAACTGTAACAACTCTTGTAGAAGCATCAAAAGTTGAGAATTTTTCCTTCTACTGAGGTACTCCCTCCCCTTACCTCAAAGGAAGATAGAGAGAATATGAAGAAAGCACGTAATGTTTCCAAAAAGTTTTTATTGGCTACCAAAATGATAAAATTTTTGTTCATGGATATTGGCAGGAATATAAAATTTTGCTCCTGGAAAATGGAATTTGAATTTCATGGAATTCAAATTTTTTTAAAAACCTCAACGATTATGAAATTGTTGAATTAATGCTTCGTTGGCCAGTCTGGATTTCTTCTCGAGTCCTAATTTTAGTGATGAATGGATTCTGGATTTCTTCTCGAGTCCTAATTTTAGTGATGAATGGATGTGGTCACTTCATTCTGCGGGGATTTTCTCGAGCAAGTCTTTCTCAACTTATCTTTAATCGGCATTACTTCTAGTCTCTTATCGTTTCACGATTTATCTCATTTCTAGTTCTATCATTTTTTATCTTACCCTGCATTCATCTGAGCATCCTCATCTAATTCTAGTCACATCAGTGCTGGCTTTGTTCCAGGGGAAAAAAAATGTGGATCCAATGCTGATTTTTAGAGAGAGAACTAAGTAGGTCCAAATGTTTATTGTCTTGAGAATCTTAGTTGTACTTTCTTTCTTTTACCCTTTTTTTTGTACAATCCCATATATATGAAGAAATAGGAATTGGGGAACTCATCGCCGCACGTTCACAC
Source organism: Heliamphora exappendiculata (assembly GCA_034768845.1). NCBI lineage: Eukaryota > Viridiplantae > Streptophyta > Magnoliopsida > Ericales > Sarraceniaceae > Heliamphora > Heliamphora exappendiculata. The sequence continues at coordinate 34,675 of JAOTRH010179681.1, read as the reverse complement.
CCTTCATCCCAGGCACACATCACCCAACCCTTGATAACTTTGGATTTTTTTATATATATAGTAAATGGTACAAGTTGAGGCGTTGTGCAGGATAAAATTGTTTTCATAGTACTCGATTAATTGATAAGATTTATATTAAAACTAATGGGCTACCACCCTCCATCTATCTGTTCAGTTATTAGGGCAAGTGTACCAAAGATGGACTTGGATTCCACTTTTGAGCAGAAGAATGACATAGCAAAAGCTGTGGAGGAAGAACTTGAAAAGGTGACGAGTTTGTCTTGACCAAAAACGTATATATCATCTATTTTTAATGAAAATCAGGTCAATATTTATGCTGTTTTTGCCCTTCATTTGTAATTTGTGCAGGCTATGTCCGCTTACGGGTACGAAATAGTCCAGACACTTATCGTGGATATTGAGCCTGATATTAATGTGAAGAGGGCAATGAATGAGATAAATGCAGGTAAGAGTGCATGTGCTTGAATACTTATGACTGCAATATATATTCCTACTTCTCTTACACCAGAAATAGAATTGACATTGCCAAAATGTATGATGAACTGGTGTCTTATATTTGAGATGATTTACATTGTAATTTACTTATGAGATTGTGTGCACAATAATACTATTACATGCATTGCATTAATACTTTTTTTAATCCTTCCATTTGAATGTAATCTTAATAATCTAAACATTGTTACTAATAGGATTCCAAGGCCTATTAGTCTTTTAGTTGGGTGTTGTTCTAAGGATAATTGACTTTATTTTCTTTGACTGCATGCGCGCGCTGCTATTTACTCAGCCCACATTGAATTAATGTCTTATTCAGCAGTCACTTGTTGTTGAGTGTAATTATTCTGATTAGCCTTTTGGTTCGTCATCACAGCTGCTAGAATGAGGGTTGCAGCAAATGAGAAGGCTGAAGCAGAGAAAATATTGCAGATCAAGCGAGCCGAGGGAGAGGCCGAGTCTAAATACCTTTCAGGGCTTGGTATTGCTAGGCAGCGCCAAGCTATCGTGGATGGACTGAGGGACAGTGTGCTTGCTTTTTCTGAGAACGTACCTGGAACATCTGCCAAAGATGTCATGGACATGGTGTTGGTGACTCAATACTTCGACACCATGAAGGAGATCGGGGCATCCTCAAAGTCCTCTGCAGTTTTCATCCCACATGGGCCTGGTGCAGTGAGAGATGTCGCCTCGCAGATCCGCGAGGGTCTTCTTCAGGCCGACAGTGTTCAGCAATAGCTTGTGAGCATATGGCATTAGCTTGTGAGCAAATGGGAAGCTAAGGTTGGACTTTCTAGGTTTCCTTTTTATAGTTACTGAATGTGTGTTTGGTTGTTGCTGAAATGTTGATTGGTAATCGTCGTGTTTTGCGTTAATGTTGTTAATTTTCTCATTTTTGTTGAAGTGGTATAGAACTGTGGGATTGGACTCCTCGTATATGTTGCACATATGGTTGTGTGGTGCACAGGATGGTTTGTAAACTTGGTTTTCATTACGATATGATTTACCTTGCAACTGGAAAGGATGATAGTAATTCTTATTTGAAGTTTGGTTTGCTGTTCATTGATTTCCTAGAATTTGAATAACTGCAAACAACAATTTACATGTTGGAAAGTGAGAAAATCCACAACAGAGGATAGACAAATCGAATGGTCTGAGGCCGCACGGGTGGTCTGAAGTGGTTTGCAGCAATTTGCAAGTTTGCAAAAAAAAATTGAGGCGTCAATGACCGATCGAGCTGTATTGGGACCGCTCGAGTGGTCTGCGTGGGCACGTTTTTAATTGCTTCCTAGAGTTGTATAGCTATTGTGTTTCAACCTAGTTTTGACCTATTTTTCTCCTCTCTAGCTCCAGAACACTTGAATTATATTCTCTGAAGGTTTATAGTGAAAGTGTGAGCCTGCGAACGTTGGCATATCTTGTCGAACCATATAAATTTGTATCTCTCGATTTTGTGGTTGTATTTCTTGCTTGTTTTTTTATCTTTTGTGGCTTGTGCGTGATTCAAGAGGCTTGTGGGTTGGATTGATCGTGATTTGTTCAATTATCAACAATTGGTATCAGAGTTTTGGATTTGGAGGTTGAAGAACGCGACGCGACAGAAGAAGGAAAGATCAAGATTGAGAAGTTCAACGATTCGAATTTCGCTTACTGGGGGATGCAGATTAAGGATGTTATATATCAAAAGGACCTATTTTTTCTATTAAGCAGGGAGAAACTAGAGAAGATGTCGCATAATGAATGGGAGGTATTAGATTGAAAAGCCTTGGGAACCGTGCAATTGAGTCTCGCACTGTCGGTGATTTTTAATATCGCAAAGGAGAAGACGATAACAGATCTATTAAAGGCATTGGAGAAAATGTACGAGAAGCCTGCTGCATCGAATAAGGTATACCTGATGAAAAAGTTGTTTCAACTTGAAGATGGCGGATAATACCGTCATTGCAGAATATCTCAATGAATTCAATACTATTACCAATCAGTTGCGGTCGGTGGGTATTGATTTTGATGATAAAGTCAGAGCTCTAGCTCTCTTGTCAAAAAGCTAAAATGGCTTAGTTGTGGCAGTAAGCAACTTCTTGGGATTAGCATAGTTAAAGCTGGAGGACGTTGTCGAGTTTATTCTGAGAGAGAAATCACGTAGAAGAACAGTGGGTGAAGAGTTGACATCAGGGTTAGCTTTGAACACCGAAGGGAGAGGAAGAAAGTATGACAGGAAAAATCAGAAAGACCGGGAAAATTACAGATCTAAGTCACGGGGTAGATCATAATCTCAGGTTGACAAGTAAAAATCTGGTGGCTATTGGAGCTATGGACAGAAGGATCACTTCAAGGAGAACTGAAAAGCTTCCAGAAAATAACAGGACGATACAAATCAAGGGGATAAGACTACAGTAAATGTTTTGATAAAGAAAACGTAGATGTTTTGATTTGTGCTTTATATTTGAGAACAAACTCTTCGATTGTTGATTCGGGAGCATCATTCCATACTACTCATCGCATGGATATACTTCACGGCTATGTGAAAGAAATTCCAGGAAAGTGTATTTGGGAGACGATGAGATCGCCAATATGGTTGGAAAATGTGAGATACAGATCACACAGTCCAACGGTATAGTATTGAGGCTGAAAGACGTTAGACATGTGCCTAGTTTAATGTGGAACTTAATCTCAATGGGTCTGCTGGCAGAATCTAAGATTGTGACGTTATTTGGATGAGATTCTTGGAAGATGAGCAAGGGATAATTGGTTTTGGGCCGGGGGCAAAAAAGGGGGGTACCTTGCATGTATTTTCGGATTCTTACAGCAGGCTATCAGTGGCAGCATCTAGGCTTGACGCCGGTACATGGCACGGGCGACTCAGTCATATGAGCGAGAAGGGAATGGAGGTAATGGTTCAACAAGGGAAGCTACAGGAAATTGAGTTGGTGGATTTGGGATTATGTGAAAATTACGTATTTGAGAAACAGAAGAAAGTCAACTTTGCAAAGGAAGCGAAAACTCCAAAAGCAGAAAGGTTAGAGCTGGTTCATACTGACGTATGGGGGACTTTCTCAGGTATCTTCCATTGGTGGCTCACAGTATTATGTAACCTTCAATGATAATGCTACCAGAAAATTGTGGATTTACTTCTCAAGGACAAGTCGGATGTATTTGGCATATTCAAAAACTAGAAAGCCTTAGTTGAGAATGGGATCGCAGCTAACAGAATCAGAAGATTGAAGACTGTCCCAAGGAAGTCGAGATAGAATGGAGTGACAAAACGCATGAATAGAATGATCATGGAGTGTGCCCGGAATATGGGGTTATATGCTGGGTTGCCGAAATAATTCTGAAGAGACGCGGTAAATATAACATCACATTTGATCAATAGAGGACCATCAATTGCATTGAATTGTGAAATGCCATAGAAAGCATGGACCAAGAAGAAGGTAAAAATTTTCCATTTACGTATTTTTGGATGTACAACTTATGTACATATTGAATCAGAAAATAGGGGTAAGCTCGGCCCTAAGTCTCGAAAAATGTGTGTTTATTGGCTACAGTACAGACAGCTATAGTATAGGGTGTGGGATCCAAAAATTAGGAAGACAATCAGGAGTATGGATGCGATATTCAACGAGTCTGTTTTGTAAAAAAATAGACATAATCAAAAAGGTGAGACCGTAGATAAATCAGACTATGCTGAGTTTGAAGAGTCATTTAACAGTCTTAGAATCCCGAAATGGAGAACACACAGTCCATTCTATAAGCAGAACCATGGACACCCACTCTTAAGAAGTCTACCAAAATTAGTTGACCTATAGTCCGCTACTCTCCTTCATTACATTATTTGCTATTGTCAGATATCGGTGAGTCAGAATGTTTTGAAGAAGTTTTGCAAGTTGAGGTAAAGGGCAAGTAGAAGCATGCCATGGATGAGGAGATACAGTCTCTATCGTCAAACCAAATTTGAAACTTGATATAGTTGCCCAAAGAAAAATTAGCATTGCAAAACAAGTGAATTTATAGGCTGAAGGAAGAAGCTAATGGGAATAAGTGGTACATGGCTAGGATGGTAGTAAAGGGGATCAAGTAGAAGCCTAGGATAGATTGCACCAAAATATTTTCACCGATTGTAAAAATTTCCATCATCAGGATAGTTTTGAGCATTGCGGCTACAGAAGGCTTGCATTTGGAGCAGCTAGATGTCAACCTTTATGGAGACTTGGAGGAGGAAATTTACATGCGCCAGTCACAGGATTACTCCGTCAAAGGGAAAAATGAGATAGTGTGCATATTGAAGAAAAGTTTGTATGAGTTAAAGTAGGCACCCAGGCAATGGTACAAAAAATTTAACAGTTTTATGACAAGTACTGGGTTTAGTAAATGTCATGAAGACTATTGTTATATGAAAAAATCTGCTACGTCATATTTGATATTTCTTCTATATGTAGATGACATATTGATTGCAGGATTAAGCATTGATGAGATTTTAAATCTCAAGGCACAACTATTCAGGGAGTTTACCATGAAGGATTTAGGGGCTATTAAACATATACTTGGCATGGGGATTTGTAGGGACAGAAAGGGTCGAAAGCTAAAGCTTTCGCAGTTATAATATGTTGAGAGTGTCCTGCAACGGTTTAACATAGAAGGTGCTAAACTTGTTAGCATCTCTTTGGAAAGTCACTATAGACTTTCAAAGAAACAATGAGTTGTCACAGAAGAAGAGAAGAGCTACGTGACAAAGGTACCGTATGCGTCAGCCGTAAGTAACCTGATGTACGCTATGACCTGCACGAGGCCATACATTGTTTATGTAGTGGGAGTAGTAAGAAGATTTATGTCTAATCTAAACAAGGAGTACTAGGAAGCAATAAATTGAATTTTAAGGTATCTTAGAGACACCACGGGTGATGCTTTGTGTTACGATGGCCCGAATAGGAGTGTTCAAGAGACTCATAAAACCCGTGAACCAACCCAACTCGACTTCTATGGGTTGGGTTGGTTTGGTTCTACTAAGATGATAAGTTAGTTCTGTGTCAAAAAAATTTTAAATCGATATGGTTGGGTCGGTTTTCGTTGACAATTTTTAGAACCAACCAAACCCAAGACTCGAATATAAACAAAACTACTTAATTTTTAGAGAGAGCAACAAAGAAGTGGCGTGCAGTTAATTTTTAGAGAGAGCAACAATTCTGGTGTTTTCACTTTGGATATATTATTATTAATGAATGTTTATTGGCGGTATGGAACATGTGGAATTGAATTTGTTAGACATTAGTTTTGAATCTTTTGACTATGTGTAAGTGCTTATGAGTCCAAATTTAGAGTGATAAATTTTTTTGTTGCTAGTTGCCACCACCTGCTCACTACATTAAGTAGTGCTGGGAGGATTGCTTCAGCATTGTTATCTTGACTTGTAGTTTTTACTGACGTAGTTGGCTAGCTTCTTCATTCATTTTGTTTTTCCTTTCAATTTGTTTTTTGGGGTTCTTATGTTTTGTACATGACCCATTTTTACAGGTCTAAAAAAAAGAATGGTGGGTTTCCGCCTATAATGTGTAAGAATAAGAGTAGTGGGGGAAAGATGATAGAACCGCGGTTCAACCCGAACCAACCTGAGTTAAAATGGGTTAGATTTGGTTATTTCTAAAGTAGGAATAGTTCGGTTCTGGGTCCATTTCTTAAGAACTAATCTTGATCGGTTCGATTCTGAGTTAAAACTTAACCTGACCCAGACCGACCCATGTCCACCCCTAGGCTTGGGGATTTAGTTGCAAGGTTATGTAGATTCAGACCTAGCAGAGGACATTGACAGCAGGAAGAGTACAACCAGATACGTGTTTACCTTGGGTAGTGTAGCAGTCAATTGGGTTTTCGAATTGCAGAAGATTGTAACAATCTCTACCACATATGCAGAATATGTAGAAGTCACGGAGGCATGCAAGGAGCTGATATGGTTAAAGGGTTTCTTAAAAGAATTGGGTAATGTACAAGACATATATAAGTTATTTTGCGACAATCAAAGCATTATACATCTGTCAAAGAACTTGGCATTCGATTCAAAAACTAAACATATTGATATCAAATATCACTTTATTCGGTCTCAGTTGAAAGATGGGCAATTTAATCTGGAGAAGATTTACACGGATGAGATTTCTATAGACATGTTCACAAAGGTGGTGACAGTGAAAAAGTTGAAAGACTGTTCAGTTTCGATCGATTTTTAAGCTTAGAAGACGGGAGGATGACTTACACTAGTTTACTTAGCTGGTGTTTTGAGACGGCAAAGACTTCTGGGTATCAGAAGGTTTGAAGTGGATTTACTCCAAGTGGGAGATTGTTTGAATGTGAATAAAATTCTCGACAGGGGACAGACGAATCGAGCAGTCTGAAGTGGTTCGTAGTAGTCTGCAGGTCGAAACTAAGAGGTGTCAATGACCGATTGAGCGATCTTCGAACCGTGCGAGAACACTGTTTTTAATTGCTGCCTAGGGTTGCCCATCCATTATGTTTTAACCTAGTTTTCACCTATTTCTCCCCTTTTTAGCCTCAGAACACTTGTATTGTATTCTCTAAATGTTTATAGTGAAAGTGTGAGGCCGTAGATGTAGACACATCTTGCCGAACCACGTAAATTGCGTCTTTTGATTATGTGATTGTGTTTTTTGTTTGCTTTTCTATCTTTTGTGGTTTGTGCGTTATTCAAGTGGCTTGTAAATCGAATTGATTGTGATTTGTTCAATCCTCAACAATATACACAGTGCATGACCAGTAGATAGCAAGGATCAACATTGGTTTTGAAGAAGCCAATGCGAATTATTACTTACAGGAATATATCGACTCTGTTTTCTTTTTAAGGGCTAAAGTGGCTCATTTTAATAAGAGACTTGCTATCAGTGGCGACTTCATGGCTCATTTAGAAATTATAAAGATAATAACATTTATATTAGATAATTATTAATCACATATAATCAGGATAAAACAAGTTCAATTAAACGTCTTAATTAATAAGTAGAATATCTTTTGGATATAATTATATTATTGTTTTAATAAAAAAATTATAGATACATAAACTTCAAAGATTGTATTCAACGAACTTTTATATTTTAAAATCGATATATAATCATCTAGTTATCAATAATACAAAAAATGTTATTTTTAACATCCGCGACAAAATAATTATTAAATCAAACCACACAAAATATAACTTTATATTCAACACTGTAAAACGATTACTAAGCTCTTAAAGTTGTATATCTATAATTATGTAAAATAGCTCAATAGTAGTAATATAATTAAATTTATAATTTGTGAAGCTTTGTTTCGTGATTTTTTAGGAACTATGGATATATTATTCGTGTTTAAAAAAAATATTGAGAGAAATAATTTGACATGATGTGTTGAAAATTATTATACAGTATTTTTATATTATCATGTGATTAATTATATTTTTCTAAATGGATCAATTATACACCAATTCAAAAAATACTATAATAATGATAATAATAATTTTTTTGACGGGGTCACTTGATCCCAGCGGTATCTATGTGGAGTCGCCAGTCCTTGCTATTAGCTTATAATTTTTTTTTTAAAAAAAAGAATGAGTCCTATAAGAAGAGTAACGACATTGATCCATTACAACCTCAACAAACTCTTGAAATATAAAGCTAATTTGAATAAAGCTCAAGGCAAGGGAGAAATAATGTGGCAAATCTAGCAATATGATGAGCTAGGACATGACTTGGGGCCATTAATGTGTTTAAATAAGTATTAGGATTCTCTCCAAACTTTTGATCAACTGGACTAGTCCAATTCATTCAAATTTGGGTTTAAAATAACTTTATTTTGATAATTCAAGCGATTTATTTTATTATTTTTCGTGCATAAAATATCTAAATAAAAAATTAGATTGATAAAATATCGTTAAGTATCTAAATAAATTATATTTTTGTTCAAAAAATAAACCATTGAATTTCATTGTTAATTTTTTTTAACACAAATATAATAAATATCCCATCAATATAATCTTTTTTACATAAATAATTTAAATACCAAAAACAGTAATGAATAACTTAGATCATCCAAATAAACTCATTTTGGGCCCAAAATTAGCCTAATTGAATCGGTCCAATCCATCAAAGAACTTAAGAAGAGCTAGACTCTTTAGTAACTAGTCTAACCGGTGCGCCTCGATTAATATGTAATCAGTGAACCCCCTCCTTGAAAATGCCTTCTTTTGCTCATAAACAAAATGTTCTTATAAATTCTTGCTTCTTTTGGACCATTTATATTTCCATGCATTAAGATCTCGATTCATAGATTAATCAGTTCAAAAAATCAAAATAAGAGGCAATGTAAGAGGCAAATCTTCATTGCCAATCCTTTTTATAAAACTTAAAAGGTCATGTTTAATTGATTAAATTAACAATTTAAAAAATATATAATTCCATATAATAAATAGTTTCATAAGATTAGTAATAAATAAATTATTACTACCATATTCTTTTAAGTATTATATATTCTATATTTTATAAGATTAGTTATCTAATTAACACAATTCTCTTGTTACTTGTTGAATTTAAACAAAAAAATATAATTCCATTAAATATATAATTCAATTCCATGTCTAAAAAATATTCTATGAGATATTTATACATCATATCTAAATTCTATGATATATATTTTTTTATAAATACTGATATATATGGGGAGGAAATTCAGTGCACTCAGCAATGAATTTCATGTACTCATAAACACAATTCTCGTATTTTCCTTTGTACAATAGTGAGACCAAAATAAACAAAAACAAACCACAGCAAGATTCAAACAAAATCTCAAGTCGACAACTCAATGCTCTTCAAATATCATGTACTCATCCCTGTTTTAACAAAGGAATAGAGGAGGAAAATACGAGAACTAGGTACTGAAACAAACTCATAAAGCCATCTAGAATTACTTTAACATTCCAAAAGCCACCAAAAAGATGAGAAAGAAAGTTTAACCAGCCAACTACATTCTGTGTGTTCACATCCTTGCTCCTAGCCAATAACGAACTGAATAGCCCATCTAAGGTTTGAGAGCCAAGGCCAACCCAAACTTGGGGCTCTTGTCAACAGCCTTGGTGTCTATTTCTCCAGATAAGGTCAAAAGGGATCTTGGCCGCCACTCGTGCTGGATGAGGGCACTCGCCTTGCCTAAGTTGTTAACCCGTGCCTTCACTGTGGTTAATGGGTCCAATGAATGCTGGGTGCCAACAGTGATGGTGTTCTCGTTGGTTGAGAAGCTGTGGGCTACCTCTCCCCCAACAGCTGTGTTGGTCAAGGGGCTTACCGTATGGTAGTATGATGCGTTCAGAGTGTCACCCTTATCATTCCTGAATGAAACCACACATGCTCACCACATTATGCGCAGAAGAAACAAACCTAGGGTACCAGGCAGGGAAGCACCAAGAAGGGTATACACAACTGAGAAAATCATTAAAGCTTTAGTAGGGAAAATCATTAAAGCTTTAGTAGGGAAAATCATTAAAGCTTTAGTAGGGAAAATCTCCAAACTTTCGCAATCCTAAGATGCACCAAATTTAGGTACCCCTCTCATCAGTAGTGAATAGAACAGAAAGCTGGAAGTTGTTCCCGTTAAATGTAAAATATGAACCACAAACTAAGTCTTCGTTTGGCTCCGGCTTAAAGACGAGGTTTTAGCCCTTTTACTTAAAGTTCTAAGAAAATCAATGGCCAAAAAATAACATTCTCTCTCTGTATGGTGAGTTAAAACCACTTTTTAACCAAACTAACTTTTTGCTAATTTACCTTAAAGGCCAAAAAAAAAAAGAGAAAGAAAGAAGCAAAAGCCTGGCTTAAACAAATGAGCACTAAATCATAATATGCACATGCAAGAGTATGATCATCCAGGGAAATATACCATCAGTCACAAAAATGAGGGTAACGCACCACAATAATAGACAGTAGAGGTTATAAAATGCAAATAATCATCTTGCAAAAGAAACAACTCACAGGGTCAAGGAAGCAACAAGGTCTGCATTGGAGAAGCTCAATCCAGCATTGCACTTGGTGAAAGTCCCTGTCTTGGAGTCAAAGGAAACATCAGTCCCAAGTGCAGCAACATTAGTTCCCACCACACCTGAGAAGTTGGCAATGGGGTTTGCGGTCAACCCAATGCTTGTGCTTATCCCCGCATAGTCATGCAAATATTGAACTTCCAACTGTCACACATCACTGACAGATCAGTATTCATACCATAATATCTCTCCAGTGCATGTTCCATAACAGCTCAAACTGATGGACAATATATCAGAAGAACAAATTTCCTCAAATGCATTACATGAAAAAAGGCGGGAAAGTGATCCCACCAACATAGTACAAAAGGCTTTTTCCAAAGAAACTAAGCACGAATTCTTTACCTTGCCAGACCTTTGATCGGGAAGTTTGAAGCTAAGGATTGTCTTCAATCCAGGAGCAGGCTCATCAACCGTTATAGTAGTACAAAGCTGCTAAATGAGTGAAACATCAGTTGGATAGTCAAAACAGCTTTCCCTTGAGAAGAAAAAAAAGAAAAAAAAAAGAGTTCAATTGAATGTGGTTTTCAGTTATGTACAGGGCAAGGAATGAGAGGAGATCATCAATGCTCCATGACCATACAAAGAAAACTCGAAGCAACAGAGCATTTTTTATTTTTTATCTTTACAACAAATTTTGAACCACATGGAAATACCAACAGCCTTCTAGCCTACTTCATCCGGAATATCACATCAACCCATAAGGTGAAACATCTAAACTTCCTTACCGGTCCATTATATTTGAGAGGAAAGGAATCCACACTGCCAACAAGTCATTCAGCTCGTTTTAACCATAAATTTTCTAAACCACTTCCTTCAAGCAGCTCCAGACCCAGACAACAAGCATATAACATTGCTTAACACATACGACCATGCAAAATAAATAAAAAAATCAAACAATGGCAGCATGCTCCATCTTATCCATTTTTACTACATAGTTTTTGGGTTAATGGGAGTTATGGAATAATAATAATAATAATAATATTCATTTTTTTTTTCAGGTCACTCTCTACAAAACACCTCAGACTAAGTAACATCCAAGTTGCATGACACCACATGGAAGTTGGCACCCCAATCAAAGGAGTCTGCACCAAAACTTTGACTCCAGAATCCAGATATTCAAATGCCACGAATACATGATTTACGATAACATTTGTACCCATTTGAATATGTGAGATTGCAAACAGGGATATTATCCAGTGTCTGCAGCATAAAATATAATATTTTCTTCAATATGTTACTACATGGAAAGACTAATAATTCCGATACACATATCAAGTTAATAAACACCTTGAAGTTCTATTGCATAAAGTTCACAGGCCCAAGCCTAGTGTACAACCATCCAAGTGAATAAAAACTGGAGATCAGATATAGGAATTTGGTTTCACAAATCTGGTATGAATATATTTGCTGTCATTTAATTCATAAGCCACGGATGCAAATCAAGTGCGAAAGATTGAATACAGTAAAATTTAGAACAGCTGAACAGGAAAGATTAAGATGGAACGCACATTGGAATTTGTGTCCACTTTGATATCAGTTGTAACGTTCTTGTTCTTCAACTGAGTACTGACGTCAGCAAGAAATAAATCCCCTTTCTTCGTTCCAGATGACGTAATAACCTGAAATGAGAAAAAAGGAATATTAAGGCCTGTTTGGAATGTCTAAAAAGGGCCGAAAAAGTTGTGTTTGGGATAATTTTTTTAAGGTTGATTTTTTCTTTTTTGCTTTTGGTTAAAGTGTCTAATATGCCCGTACTTTTTTTCTTTTAAGTTGTAATATTTGGAATATTGGCACGGCTTTTTTAATTGTTGAGTATAATTGATTTTTTAATTATGGGTATTATATTCAGTTTACTCGGAAAAAAAGTGTGTTTGGGATATAGCTTTTTTTCTTAGAAAAGAAAATGGAAAAAAAAAGTTTAAGACTTTTAGATAAACCAAATAATATAGCTTAAAAGCTAGTTTTTTTCCCTAAAAGCCAACTTTTTAGATAGCCCAAACAGGACCTAACTTGCCATGCACTATCATTAGACTACGATACACATCTCTCAAACAACTGAACAAGATGAAAGTAAACATGTCAGAGTTCAGAGACATATCAAATGATATAAGAAAATGCATCCGAATATTGATCCATTAAAAAGAAGATGGAAGAAATTAATAAAACCAAAACCAGAAGAATGAAAGTACATGTAAAAGCTTCAATACACCCAACAATAATTTCCATTCCTTTTTTTCTAAAACATAGCATTGGAAGAGTGCTTTCATAATGGTAAGGAGAACACTTTTGACTTATTACTTAATCGTTCAGTATTGAAATCAATTGGAAGGAACACACATATCAACAGTATGGTACAAACAGGAAATCTAGGCAGTTGATAGTCTCAATTACCAATAGATATGTGATACCAGCACTTAAGTCTTAAAACTAAAATTAGTTCTCAAATAAAACCATCCAGATGTATTCCTATTAAGGGTCCAAATGACAAGCCGCGTGACGAATTCCGACACCCTAAATTAGTGATACAGACTAGTATACTACGTCTTAATTCGAGTCATGGCATCCAGACAATTTTTGCATAGACCAGAGAGTTCCTTTACATGCACAACTCTTATAGACTTAATGCTAAAATTTTAAATATACAGATAGATAAAGCAATGGTCAAGTGAAACAGAACAACATACAACTGGCAAACATAATAATTAACTAGTGTTGCGTTTTGTTATCCTAAAAATGTGAATTGGTCTAGATTAGATTGGATCATCTAAATTAAAGACAACTAGTTCTGTTTGGTTACAGAAATAAAACAACTAAAAAGTCTAGTTACAATCTTTTGTGAAATTTATACTTTTAATTCTTTTAAAACACTAAATTACCAAATCTAAAATAAGGAGTTCCAAATATAGCATGTAAAAAACCAAACCAAATTTGAATCAACTAATTATGAACCTGCAGATAATCTGAAATTAGGACAATCAAAATAGGTATCTACGGAACTTCAACAAGTTGTAAATTCACTCTTTTATGAAATTACAAATAACCTCAATTAGGAGATTCAAAATCTATTATGCTCAAGACATAAACAAACTTTTAACTAACCTATGAAGCACGGGTGCTTCAAAATAGGGCCATATGCATATTGAATACGTATTGTATGAAGATACGCGCTCGATACGACAAGATACGTATTCAATACACCAAATAAGTATCCAATAACTTTTTTTATTTTTTTTCAATTTAGGTGCAGCTCAAATACTTTGGGGATACGGAAGGATAGACGAGGAATATGTGGAGAATACGGGAAGGATAAGGAAGGGTTGGGCGAGACTCCAATTTTCATATTTTTAAATTATAAAAAAAATTGAGGGTATTTCTTGCTTTTATTTTTTAATTTATTATATGTTTTACTATGTCAATTTCAATACGTAATAAAATTGTGATTTATTCTTCCTTATTAGTTGTTTCAACATTCTATTATAATGTTTTGATTACTTATCATGTATTAAATACTCAATTATAACAACGAAATGAATTTATTCGTATTTTTGGTTTTATTTTTATAAATAATACAATACTAAAAATCATTAAAAAATAATATTTTTTACAAACGTATCCTAGACGTATCCGTATCTTACTTTTTTGAATTTTTTCATATCGTCATATTTGTATCGTATCATGTCCGTATCCCATATCCTAATCCCGTATCCATGATTCCTAGTAACTAACTCATTTATGAACCTGGATATTGAATAGTTCCATAAAAAAAAAAAGTAATTCACTTGTGCAAGGAAACAAAAGGTACAAGCCCTAAGACTCTACAATTCTGAAGGAAATACAGATGCAAAACACCAATATGACGAATATGAACAAACTGACGCAGAAGGTTTTGGAAAAATAAAAAGCAAAGTATACGGAAAGAACACAACTATATAATTTTATATGTAACAGTGTGGCCAGATTGAATAGGAACAAGATACAAAACTCTTGTTGGTGCAGGTTTGTCGCCCCTTCCTTTTTCATCAATTGTATAACTTTTCAGGATGATTAGATCAAATAAACCCCTCTGTAAATAATATTTGGTAGCTTGTGAACCTTGGAACTTGTTAGTGTGAATTCATTGTTTTTTTTTTTGGAAATCATAATTCATTAACGATTGAAAGTTTTGGATTTTAAAATTCCCAGATTAACAAGTTTAAAATAAAAGTTATTAATAAATGCAAATCTCCATAAAATTTACTTTATCATTGGACCCAAATTGATTTTCTTCAAGTTATTGCATGTGGGTCAAACCGATGGATGCTCGACTCCCCCAAATGCCCAAAGTGTGTCTGTTCTGGAAATTTTTGAGACACTTGGTTGTGCGTTCGATATTTATAGTGTGTCAATTGTCATAGTGTACATCCCTGGTCCGTTCATGACCTAATGAATCCTTAAAATGTATTAATCAATATATCCAAATTCTCCCTCCATCCTGCGATGTTAATCCCTTTGGGAATTTCAGCCTTGTAATGAGCATGTAATAACTGCATTCGACTTTTTATCAAAATTCAAAAGGCGGTCAATTTCTAACATCACCCCTTAATTGTCATTTTTCAACATATTCATAGCCATTTATAGGGGACAGTCTTGGAAAAATATAAAATCTTATAGTTTTAACTTTTCAAAGAGGAATAAAAGGAGGACAAACAGTTTGTGATGGAAGGATCGTAATGGATGAACCAAATTCAGAAGAGAACCAGTAAAATCGATCATAAGTTCATAACTGAAAGTAGAAGACGGACCAAAGAGAGCAAAACAAGCAAAAACTACTACAAAATGTGGATGCCACCAATTTGCATAATTATATATAACTGTTCAAGTCATCTATACTCTACAATAAATCTTGCAACCTGCAGTAAAAAGGTCTATCGGCTAACAATAATTAATGCACAATACTACAATAGATAGTGGTTGCACCAACTATGTAAGATGATGATAGACACTACTTAAACAGTTAAACCTATCAAAATTGATAGTCTGAACTAAAAACAAAACAAGAGAAAAAGCACCAAAATCAAACATCCACGCCATTTGTAAAATGCAATAGGCTTCGTTGAGACAGTTGGCACCAAATTTTCCTGAACTACCAAACTTTGACGAAGACATGCGCATGGACAAAGCAAAAATCTAGTAAAAATGATTTCTAGCCTTTTAAAACATTAAGTAAGATATAGTAAGAACAACTCCGCCCCTGAACGAATTAGCTGAAAATAACACCATACTTGCACACAAAATTGCACGCATACTTTCACGCAAAGAGAAACACCAGTGGAATGAAGAAAGCAAATGGATCTGAAAATGAAAATAAGAACAAGAAAAAGAAAAAAAAGAAACTCACAACTCCAGTTGGAGAGTAGGTCGTGATGATGAACTTCTGGTCGGTGTGGTAGTCCTTGTAGAGGAGATCTAGCACAAAAAATAAACAATTAAATCGCTAAAAACCTAAAATCAATACACCAAGAAACAATATCAGCATATGTACATGTAAGTATTTGAACAAACATGTGTATGTACTACACACACACACACACACACACACAGAGAGACAGAGAGAAAGAGAGAGAGAGAGAGAGAGAGAGAACCTCGAGCTTTCTTGCCAATATCGGTGTAAAGACCAGGACCCTTGCCCATGGCTTCCTGCAAAAATGAAGACCAAAGGCACAGGTGCTAGAGAACCGAAGAAATGCGATTAGGGGTACTTATACAACCGAAAGCCCTAATTTTGGCCCTTATTTTTTATTTTGGAGCGGTGTGCTATGACTGCGTGTCCATCGGAGAATCCAGACCCTAGCTCGGGCGCAATTGGGGTTCGGCCCTTATTTTGGCCCTCGGTTGTGATACGGTGGTCTCGGGTACCTTCTCCTATGAGGGTAATTTTGAGAATATTACAACACAGGTGGGTTGATTCTAAGGCCTTATTTGTCAATTTGACTTTAAGTTAGGTTTTTTCTTATTTGCTTAAAATTATTTTAAATTAAATAAATAAAAAATTTATTTAGTAAATTATATAAGTAACTTTAAGTCAAAAGGCAAATATGCAATAAGCCAAAAGTTAAGAAATTTAGTTTAAAGTTGTTATAACTTTTATAAAAAAAAATGATATGTATAATAAATATTATGATATTTTTAAAAAATATAAAAAAATTTCTATGTAAAAATTGAAAAAAAACTAAAAAACTATTGGGTTGCCAAACAAAATTTTTTAATTTTTTAAAATTTAAGCAAAAAAATAAAAATAAAAATTTAGTTTAAAGTCAATTGCCAAACGAGGCCTAAAAACACACAACACACACCTACTAAATACTCCTTTTAAATTTTAAATTTTATTTTTTACACCCACTTTAATACAGAAAATACTTTTACACCCTATTTGCCCTCCTCCCATTCATCTCTCTTCTCCTCCTTGGCTCCTCTCTGTCTCCCCTCAGTCCCCTGTCTCCTCTTCTCCCTCCCTTTTTTTCCTTGGAGAAATGCAAGGCACACCCGCACAATGCACCGCCTGCTGCACCGCCTTCTTGCAACTTCAGTTTTGTTTGATAAATTAACTTGGGATTTGTTTGATAAATTTTAATTTTTATTAATTTTTTTATTTTAGAATCATTCTAATGAAAAAAAACGAAAAGTAAAAAAATTTAAAAATAACAAATTTTACTAAAAACGTGAATAGTCTAAAAAAATATAATAATTTAATAAAATAATGTAATTTTTTTATTAAATATAAAAAAGTCAATAAACTTCTATTTGACATTTATAAAAAGTTAGTTTTTCAAAGTTAGTTTTTAAGTTAGACGACAATCTAACTTAAAAATCAACTTTAGAAATTAATTTTTAAAGAAGAAAAGAATAATTTTAAGGGTTTATAGAGATACCATACCATCCAACTTAAAATTTTATTAAGTTGATTTTTAAATTAAACTGTTTGGACAATCTAACTTAAAAATCAACTTTAAAATTTAATTTTTAAACATAGTAAAATTAATTTTAAAACTTTATAGAGATACCAAACAGTTTAACTTAAAAACCTACTTTAAAATTATTGTTTGGTATCTCTATAAAGCCTTAAGATTAATTTTGTCATATTTAAAAATTAATTTTTAAAGTTAATTTTTAAGTTAGACTATTTGATATCCTTATAAAGCCTTAAAATTAATTTTTTTTTTTTTAAATTAATTTTTAAAGTTGATTTTTAAATTAGACTGTTCAAACAGTCTACCTTAAAAACCAACTTAAAGAAAACTTTAAGTTAAACTGTTTGGTATCTCTATAAACCTTTAAAATTAATTTTTTTTTTCAAAAAAAAATTAATTTTTAAAGTTGATTTTTAAATTAGACTGCCCAAACAATCTAACTTAAAAATTAATTAAATAAAAAATTTAAGTTAGAATATCTAAGCAACTAGTTTTAACTCTCTCAAACACCATGTTTAGAGGATTCAACAGTATTATTTTTTTCACAATCATACGCTCGAAAATATGAAAGTGTTAGAAACGCAGCAAAATCGATAAGACAATATTTATATAATCTTGCAATGCCATAACCCAGTTGGGTTGTTCAAAAATCTGATGATGTTGTTCAAAAATGAAATCATCTGATGTGCTTTAAAAACATGAAATAAACTCAATTATAACATTTGCTTTAAAGCTCACACAACATATTGTATTAATCACTTTTAAAAATCTATATTTAGAATATTAAAATAATTTAATTGAATTTCAACATTATTCTCCTCGTCAGTGAAGAATGGCAGTGACTAATTCTCTAGGCATAAGAGAAAATGGAGGATTAAATTTAGAAATAGACAATCATCGAATTCCTTTTGGGTAAGTAAATGATTAATATACCAAAAAAAAAAATTACAATGTTAATAAAAAACACATCCTAACTAAAAAAAACTAAAAAATACCAAAAAATACAAAACAAACAAACAAAAACAAAAAACAAAAAAACACTTACAAAAACTTATAAAAAAAAACAGCACGCATCGATTCAAAATGGAAAATCTTTGACCTGTCCCAGTTTTGCTTAACCCTCCCTTTTCCCACAATTTGACATTTATTTAACCCTCATATTTGCATTTTCCAACTATATCAGCATCATAATTTGGTCAATAGCATGAGAAAAAAAGGAATGAAAGAATGAAGAAAGAAAGTAGTATTGAATTTCCAGTTGTAAACAAGACATATATAGGAGTTTGTGTGCCAAAGTTCTCCCATTCTCGGCTTAAACGTCTTGTTTTAGAATCATGTCAGAACGCATTTAAATAGGAGGTTTTGAGAATTTAAAAATAACAAAATCATAGGCAATATCAAAAATGGAGGCCACCAAGCTCAATTGGTGCTTCCTCTTATTCCTCTCCTTTGCTGCATTGGTTCCGACCCTAACGGCCAATATCGGCGACTTCGATGAAGTGTGGCAAAAGCGAGCTGAGGAAGCAAAGGCGGCCGCCCACAAAGCCTATGAGCCCAACCCTTCTAAAGTCACTAATGCGTTAAACAAGGAGGTTCGCAGGTTGGTATTTATTTCTTAACCAACTTTATATGTTCCCATTTAAAAAATTATTATTATTATGTTACTGAACACACTAGGGCTGAAAATTCTTTGTTCTCAAAACTCAAAACTCCGTCACTCTATCCAAATAGATTTAAAAGTATTAGATCATGCAAGAATTTTTAGGCACAAAAAATCTTGAGATACAATTTAATAATTTTCAATGTATTTAAGCAGAGAGAGAGAGAGAGAGAGAAAGAGAGATTTTCCAGGGAAAAAAAGATTTTGTACACACAATAAGAAAACATAATCTTTTATTGATTAATCACTTATAAACAATAAAATAATCTTCTGAAAAATAACTTCCTAAGTTAGTTTTAGGGAAAAAAATGAGGTGCAAAAGAGATGTCAAATGCTGTGATATAACTTTTAATACAAAAATATGAAAAGCTATTGCTAAAAAAAAGAAACAAAAACCCTTAAATGACATTATACGTAATTTCTTTAATTTTTAATTTAATGTGGTTTACTGAACGACTGTGCAAAATGAATAAATTGGCCTCACTATCTTAGTTTTACATACTTTTTATTTAGTTTAATGGGATCACATGAGGGGTTTCATTTAAGCTTTCAAATATGTACTTTTTAAGACTTGATGGGTCAATCTATCCCTATTACACAGAGAGTTGTCCCTGTATATAAGCCAATCAAATAATAATAATAATAATAATAATAATAATAATCAATAAGCCAATTATATCAAAACGCCAGCTAAAAAGAGAACTCATTTTTTTTAACACAAAACATGTTAAAAGAGACTAGGGAGAAATATAGACCTAAATTGAAATAAAATGTAATAATAAGAAAAAAATTTAAATTTTTGAAACTAATTAAAAATTTGACTCTTAATATAACATAATAGCGTAAAAGATTTATTTAGTTGATCCTAATTTATTGAAACAAATGCTTAGTTTGTTTTGGTTTAGTTGATTTAATACAAAACATAAATTATATTTAATAAAATTATTTGATAATCTCAAACTAATTTATTACAATTATTAATTTATTTTCATTAACTAAGGAAAAGAAAACAATAATCTGCTTAATATTTCTTTATTTATTTCTTCTGGTTTATTGAGATCATGTGTTGAAGTACATCTTGTGCTTTTTTATTTAGAGGTCTGAAGTTCGAACCACAATAGAAGCATTTGGACTCGTAGATATTTTATACCTCATTCATTCATTGGGGTAATGTCCCATTGCTCTAACTTGAAAATTACTTAGAGTCTCATTGCTAACTAACTTCAAATAATTTTTTTTTATATTTTTAGCCAAAAGTTAAATAAATTTTAAAACAAATTATTTGATAAATTAATTTTTAAACTAATTTTTGTAAAATTAATAAATCAGATAAAAAAAATTTACTTTTTGATCAAATTGGATACTATTACTCTTTTATATAGGTTATTATCCTAATTCTCTATATAATTGACATTAGTAATAAATAAATTATCAACTATGAATATTATTGTAATTTTAAATAAAGTAAGAGTTTGAATAAAATGTTTTAAAAATTAACGTTTTAAACAAGTGTTTGGACTAGTTTTTTTTTGTAATTTTTAGATTTTTTAATTTTTTTTGTAAAAAAGTATGTGTCAAATCACGTAAAAAAGTGAAAAAAAGTGAAAAAAAAAGTGAAAAAAAGTAAAAAAAAGTAAAAAAGTGAAAAAAAGTGAAAAAAAAGCAGCCAAACCAAGCCAAACCAGTCGACTTTTTTTTAGCTTAAAAGCCAAAATACTTGGCTTTTAAGCCAGGCCAAACACAAACTAATTTAAATTTTTGATTTTTAAAAAAAAAATAGTAAAAGCATGTTAACTAATCAGGGCTTTAGTATATTTGGAATGGGGACAGTGTATATGCCCGAAAAATTATTTAAGACGTAAACGTCGAACATCTGATAATGTGCATAAAAAAACCTAATAATTTTCTTTTATAAGCTAAAAAGGGCAAAAGCATGTTAATATATGTGGGATGGGGAGAGTATATATACTCCAATAATTATTTAAGACGTAAACTTCTAACATTTTGTCATAAAATAATTATAAAAAAAAACACTTTATAATTTTCTTTTATATTTAGGTTTTGTTTAATAATTTGGCTTTAAATTAAATTTTTTTGACTTAAAATTATTTTAAGTCAAATAAGTAAAAAGTCAATTTAGTAAACTACATGATTGACTTTAAACCGAAAAACAATAAATTAAACAAAACTTGACTTAAATTGATTTTAAACCAAAAAAATTTTAAATTAAAAAATTTATTTATAATTTTAATTTTTTTACAGAATTTTATATTTAATATAGAGCTTGTTTGATAGATTTTGATGAGTAAATTTTAAAAATATAATATTCATAAAAAATAAATATATATAATAAAAATTATGACATTTTTAAAAATATATAAAATTTATAAGTAAAATAAACATATCAATATGCGGCAAAAATATTAATAATAAACCTTCAATCATAATTGTTAAGTACTTGAAAATATATGCAGTATAACAAAGATTATTCTAACCTACGACATTGTTTTAATGAAAAACCACAAAAATTTTCATTTTAGGCTTGGCTAGCGACTCTCATTATTTATATAAAATATGTTACTTCTACTAAGAAACAATGCATGCATATCTATTCACAATAGGCATAGTATATAAAAATAGATATAAGTATTTTTATAAATATTCTTCTAATTAATGTTTTTTTTTATTTACCACTTATAAAAGAAATTATTACAAAATTATTTTACGTAGAAAAATAAAAAGCTAAAATACTAAAAAACTTAAAGCTTTTGAATTTCTAAAGGAGCTTTTTTAATTTTTTGGTTTTTAGAAAAAGAAAAAATATGTATATATATAAACCATATGCCAAACGAAGCCTTATTTATGCATATTCCGTTGGATCAATTAATATTATGTGCAGGACTTTAAGGAGTGTGAAGTTGATAACCAACTCATCTACGTTGAGCCACTTCCATACGAGAATCAACAGAACCAGGAGGCACCTAGGCGGAAAATACACCGGCCCATGCGTGGCCACAAACCCAATCGACAGGTGCTGGCGTTGCCAACCCAATTGGCACCTCAACCGAAAGCGTCTCGCCGACTGCGCCCTCGGCTTCGGCTACAACACCACCGGCGGCAAGGCCGGCACCATCTACGTCGTCACCGACAGCTCCGACGACAGCTCGGACCCCAAACCCGGAACCCTCCGTCACGCCGTCATCCAGAAAGAGCCACTGTGGATCGTATTCGCGCGCAGCATGAGCATTCGGCTGAGTCAGGAGCTGATCATGCACGGGGACAAGACCATCGACGGCCGCGGGGCTCACGTGAAGATTTCTGGAGGCGCCGGAATCACCATCCAGTTCGTGAGAAACGTGATTATTCATAATATACGGGTGAAGAACATTGTGTCCGGCAACGGAGGGCTCGTTAGGGACGCCGTCGATCATCTCGGGATTAGGACGCGGAGCGATGGGGATGGGATTTCCATCTTTGGAGCTTCCAATGTTTGGATCGATCATGTGTCCATGTCTAAATGCCAGGACGGGCTTGTCGACGCCATTGAGGGGTCCACCGCCATCACCATTTCAAATTGCCATTTCACCGATCACAATGAGGTAAATGATTGTTAAGACATCGGTTTAAGTAGGTGTTTTTATTTATGTTTATACTATATTTTATAAAAGGAGAATACTATTTTCAAAGATTCTTCTATTTTCAAAACATGTGAATTTCTTAAAATTCTTAAATTATTCTTTATTTCTTTTACTTTCTATTCTCTCTCTCTTTTTACAAAATATTTATTATTTTTTTAATTATTTAATTTTAAAATTATAATTATTTTATATTCACACATGTGCCAACGGCTAATTTAAATTATTGTTGATGTAATAAAGATATGCTTAATTGGGAGTGGCGAAGTGCAGGTGATGCTATTCGGGGCGCGCGATTCAAACCCAAAAGACGAGATAATGCAAATCACAGTAGCGTTCAACCATTTTGGAAAGAGGCTGATTCAGAGAATGCCAAGAGTCAGATGGGGATTGGTCCACGTGGTCAACAACGACTACACCCACTGGCTCATGTATGCTATTGGAGGAAGCAGCCATCCCACCATCATCAGCCAGGGTAACCGCTTTATTGCTCCGCACGACTCCAGGGCAAAAGAGGTATAATCAAATAACGCCGAATTTTTTTAATTTTTTTAATTTTTAAAATTTTTTGATTTCTTTTCTTAAGATGATTCACAAAAGAAAAAATAGTCTAACCATAATTTTTTTTTAAAAATCACAAAAATAAATAAAAATTTCAAAATTCAAAGTGAGTGATTAAAACTTACTGGTAGATGTAACCCACATCTTAATAAATTCATATCGATACCCCGAACATTACTTTTGATTTAAAATTCTAGGTACATAAAATTTATTTTTTGTGTGCGGAAGTTTTATAATGTTTATTAGTAAATATAACTCGTGCCTAAAAAGGTATTCTTAATATAATTTGAGTTAATTAAAATTAATTATTCTTTTCAAACACTATAATTGAAAAAATTAATTATTTTTAAATACTAGAAAGCTAATTATTAAAAAAATTAAATTTAAAGATATGTTTAATAAAATAATAATTAATTTTCTAATTTCTTTTCATCTTTTCATATTTTCCGAGATAGGCATAAAAAGATACTAAGCTTTTTGATTTTTTTTCAACATTTCATATGCTTGAGTTTTTTTTAACTTCTTTATTTCAAATAGTTGATTAGTCTTTTAACATAATTTCAATTATTAGATAAAAATTATGATGTGTTATATAAAATCGTTCTGTTTTGTAATATAGATATCATTATTCAAATTTTGCATTTTGTATTTTCTTTTATGATTTTGATTTTCACTCTCTCTCTCTCTCTCTTTCTCTCTCTCTTTTTTTAATTTATTGGGATTAAATATTTTCCCTTTTTGGGATGTTATAGATTACCAAGAGGGAGTATACCAACAAGGAGGAGTGGCAGAAGTGGACATGGAGATCAGAGAGAGATCTTCTGATGAACGGTGCATTCTTTGTTCAATCTGGAGACCCGAACGGGGCTTCGAAGGCATTTTCCGGCTTCGAGAGCAAAGCCCAGATTAGAGCAGCGCCCGGAAAATCCGTAACTACCATCACACGCTTCGCCGGTCCCCTTCCTTGCATTCCAGGGCGACCATGTTAATTTGCACTTGAGAATTCTACATTGGCAGTGGAAAATGGAATTCTTATGATGTAAATGAGATGAAAACCAAAAGATTAAATATATCCAAGGATTGCTACTATACACACTGAACGCATATTCGGACACACTTTTTTTTATATATAAAGTGGGTTTACACAATTGTAAAATTTAGTCTATATAAAAAGAGTATATCCAAATCTGTACACGTAACATTTTTTATTTACAATAGTCATGTTTGGATTAAAATTTATTATTTGCACTTGTTTTTTCCTTTTTTTGAATTTTTTACTAAAATTTTTTATTTTACCGAATCGTCTAGATGAGAAAACCAAAAAAGTTTTAAAAAAATTATCAAAAGATAAAAAAAATCCACTAAAAATAAAAATGAGCAATATAAATTTAGTTTATTTTTATCTTTTTTAGAAAAATTTTATACTTTGATTATTTAAAAAGTTTATTTTTTCCACTCATCTAAATGAGAAGAGACAAAAAATATACTAATTTGACTATATGACAAATAAATTCACTAATAAAATAAATAAATAAGTAATTATCCCCAACATGGCCAATTGTACATTTTTTTGAGTTTGTTATTCCGAAGTTTGCGTGTTTTTCTTCTTTTCTTTCTCAATGTGGATGTAATAAGTAGGGTTATTTCATATTTATTATGTGATTAATTACTTATCATACATCCAAATAATATGAAATTGTTCTCTAACATAATGGCGTATGCCCCACTAAAAATTTATTTTTAAGGCCTCTGTCACCACTAAAAATGTAAGAATATCTCTAATATTTTCTCTTATTGTTATATTTATGCATAACTGAAAATATAAATATTCCACTAGTGCTCTTATATTTTCTTAATTGTTTTGTTGGGTAAATTACATATACACCTATTGCATTTAAGGGTATTAATACTGCACCCCATCTATTCTCTGAAATACTACTGCACTCTTTTATATTTTTATTTTTGTAACACTTAGATAAAAAAATTAACTTCCTTAACTTTTCAAACAGAAACACTGCTAAAATAGTTTTTTTAGTTTTTTTGTTTAATTACAAAATTTTAATTAAAAAATAAAAAATTACTAAATACAAAAAAAAGTAACATAAAATTTAATTTATTAATTTATTTTTATTTTTAAGTTTCTAATTTTGATAAAAAAAACTTATTTTATCAAAATTTTTATGTTATTTTATCAAAACTTATTTTTATATTTTATTTTTATCAAAATTAAAAACTTAAAAATAAAAATAAATTAATAAATTAAATCTTATGTTACTTATTTTGTATTTAGTAATTTTTTATTTTTTAATTAAAAATTTTTAAATAAGTTTTTGTAATTAAAAAAATTAAAAAAAAAACTGTTTCAACAATATTTTCGTTTGAAAAGTTACCAAAAGTTAACTTTTAGACCT
Source organism: Heliamphora exappendiculata (assembly GCA_034768845.1). Lineage (NCBI taxonomy): Eukaryota > Viridiplantae > Streptophyta > Magnoliopsida > Ericales > Sarraceniaceae > Heliamphora > Heliamphora exappendiculata. The sequence continues at coordinate 8,882 of JAOTRH010179681.1, read as the reverse complement.
AAGTATTACAAAAATAAAAATGTAAGAGAGTACTTTCAGAAAATAGAGAGAGTGTCAATTAAATATTACCTTTAAATACAAAAGGTGTTGGTGCAATTTATCCTATTTTATTTATAACTTAATAAAATTATACTATACTTCTAAAGTATGTAACTAAAGAATGAACCTAAGTTCTCATTTTTAAAACTTTATTTTCTCTTTTTTTAAATTCCAAATCAAAATTTTTCATCATCAATTTTAGAAATATAGTTTAGTTATTATAAATGGTAAGTTTTAGATATTTTTGTAAAAATATACGTTATAAATTTTTGGTAGTTACTAAGTAGTATTTAAAATTTGATTTTATTATTTGTGAAAAACACATCGTTGTGCTTTATTGCAACAAAAATATGGTTGTGCCTGGAATTGAGCCTCTTAATAAATTCTTAAATTAATCATTTAAATTTTTGTAAATATGGTTGTTCTCTCAATCTTCATTCCCTCTTGATAAATACAAAAAAAATTTCTATCCTCACAGTGTTCTCTCTATGTTCATCCCCTTCCTTAAAAAATGCAAATTTTATTAGTTAGAAACCACGTTACCTGTCAATTGCTTTCTCAAAATCACTTTTTATTTCACAAGATAAAAAGATAAAAATTTGTGAGGATCTAAATGTACGATTTTGATGTTGATAAGAGTAAATTGATACTTGATAATAGTCTTTGAACTAAAAATAGAATCAAATCTCAAACTATCAATCCGTCAATTCATTTAACTGTTCAAATAAAGAAAGTATTCAACGCTTTAATGCCTTAATGCCTTAATGCGATGGATCAAATTTCTACCTACAACATAAAAAATGGGAAGAGGCAAAAAGGATTTTCCTCCCATTGTTTCAGTGCCAAAATTAGAGGTTGAAGTCCAAAATAACCCCTCTTGAAACCAAATTCTAAAGTTGAGGAATAAGCATCCCTCGAACTTTGTTGTTGAAGATAGTGGTGGTGGACTCTGACGCCTTTGGTATACTATTTATACTTGCTTTATAGAAGTAATTTTATATTTTGACCTTAGATCAAGGTAGATATTTTATAAATTATGGGTTAAAGTAGATTACACAATTTTTGGTCAACAAATCAGATTAGGTTCTTCCTCCTTATGAAGTCTCTATTTCCTAAGGGCACAAAGATTTTATAAATTATACCCTAAACTTTTTTTACCATTGTTAATCAAAATCTGCTGAAAAGTTCCTCACCACCCCACCATCCTGATTGCCACCTCAGGAGCACCAGTTGATGTTGATACATAGATAGAGAAGAAAAAAATTGATAAAATTGTTAAAAATAGAAGTTCTTGAACATGGAATGACTTTTTTTTGTCAGTCTAGGGTGCAATGGTATATCAATGGAGCTGATTTTCTTTCTCCCTTATTTCAGTAATTGAAGTAGTTCCCTATTAATTATAGAAAATTTTGAGTTGAGTCAGGTCTTGTATTTTAATAAGTCCAACTAAAAATTATGTTCTAATAAGTTATTTATAATATTTTTTATACTAAAATTATTCCTAATATATCATTTATACTACATTGATACTTCTTTCACGTCCACTAGCTTCACTGCCACCAGCTTCGGTACCATCGCCGCCACCATCCTTCCCCTGTCGCCTCTCACCAGATCGCCACTACTCCCCACTGCCACCGCCCCAACATGAAGGTAACTTCATAAAACTGTTAGGGTGTCAAATCATTTGTTCAATAGGTGTTTACACACTTGATATGCTTCAAATATGCTTTGCCTTAAAGAGTATTTGACTTAATTTTCATTTGAGTTCAACACAAAATATTCTCGTGTAAGAATACTTAAGTGTTTTAATACTTTTGATAGATAAGCCATTTTTTTTGGCTTAAGGTGTCAACTTAATTGTTCAAAATGTATTAACACTTTCTTTTGAAATTTGAACACCAATTTTCGAGCGCGAACAGAAGCAATTCATGCACACAAAAATAGAAAATAATAAACGCCGAGAATTTACGTGGTTCGCCCCACACCGGTCTACGTCTACGAGCGAGAGAAAAAAATTTCACTATGTCGAATGTGAAAGAGTACAAAATTCGTCTCCCTTCTCTCTACCAGCTAGCCTCTCAATTTTTTGACTCGCAATTTTTTTTTATGGTTCTACTAGTGTTCTATTTATAGGCACACACATTAAAATTCTATACATAAAGAATTCTGGTGGAGCTCTAATTTCACCCCAACTCAATTACATACAGACCAAAAAAATACGGACCCAGTAGAATACAAGTCACAGCCCAACAATCTCCACATTGACTTGAATTCTTTAAACCACCCAGAAGATAACCAGCATCGCTGTCGATTCTATTATCATCGTCGTCGTCGACTCGCCACGCCCAAACAGCATGGCTCACACCTCTATACCGAGGTGCTCGCACCCCAACCCGGGTGCCCTACAAAGCTCACTACTTTGTAGAAGAACATAGTCCCATTTCTTCCCCTTTATGCACACAACCGAAGAGATCACCGCCACTAACCAAATCAAGAGCAAATGAGACTTGCTTCTGTCGAGGTGTAAAAATCATGATAAATCTAGAATTCTTGATTTTTACCAGAAGACTTGGTCAATTTTGGTGATGAAATCATGATAAATCTAGAATTCCAAAAGAAGAAGGGATTAAAATATAAATCAAGAATTCCAAATCATGATCATAAATCTCTTCAGCAAGTATAAAAAAAGGCCTAAAGTTTGACTTAAAGGATGAAAACCATCTAGATGGAATTGGCTCCCATTCATGATTCAACCTTTCAGTCCAATTCTCTATTTATCTTTCTCTGCTAAACAAACAGTTTTTCGCTTTCGAGAAGAGCTATAAACCAACTTAGAAAATCAATCATCGGGAACTCAACTCAGATCACGATCGAAGTTTTGGAACAACAATTAACAAACCAATTAGGTTCGATCCAATTCAGACCTTTTTTTGTGTCGTCTAAACTCAAAAGCTATAGTTGTTCATATTAAGAGAGGGTGCGCCATGGTGGATTTTTCAGATGATATCATTGTGGAATTACTTTTGAGGATGACCGTGAAGTCGGTAATCAGATTCAAGTGCGTGTCAAAGGAGTGGAACAAAGTAGTATATGATTCTGTCTTTCGTAGATGTTATGAATCTAAACATGGTGGAAACGCTGCAGTTGGCTTCTTTTATCATCGTCGAAAACTCGAGTTTTTTGCAGTAAAAGCTGAACCTTGCATACCCGTTGTTGGCCCAGCCAGCTTCATCAACACTTCTAATGTTGAGGTAAAAGACCTGAAGTGCCTTGACTACTTGCTTGAATTTGGCTACGTATTAGCTTTATCTAAATGTCTTCTTCTGCTTAGCCGCAATCTTATGAGTTACTAGGTCTATGATCTCGTTTTCAAAAAGCACATCAAGCTCCCCAGAACCCTTAAGAAGTATCCTTACGTTACTTTAGGATTTATTTGCCAAGAACACAAACAAGGTAATCCCACTTCTCATCTCACCTATAAGGTGATACGCATCGAAGGAAGGTTCACCGACTTGTCCTACACCAAAACCATGACCAAGAAAGTCGAAACTTATTCTTCAAAAACCGAAAAGTGGAAAAAATCAATAATGACAGTCGCGTCAGAATTTTGTTTGGGAGTACAAATCACGGCGAATGTAATAGGAGGCGTGTTATACTGGTGGGAATCTGGGTGCAAACGTCTTGTTGCATACAGTCCGGCTGATCCAAAGGGGCTCGTAAAACTGATTGAATTGCCGCCATGAAACCCGCCAATTGATTTATACAGTAAAATAGGGCTTGGGGAAAAAGATGATGTGTGTCTCCAATTTTTTGAGACATATGAGTTTATTGATGTGTAGATTTTAAAGAGTAAACAAGAGGATGTGATTGAACACAGTCGATGGATCTTGGCTCACAAAATTAGTTTTGAGGAGCTCGGGATCAGTCCTTCATATTTCGGTCTTATCCTTGGTCATAAATATTTACTCGCCATAGAATTTAATCTTTTAAATTCGAACATTATTTTCTTGCAGACGGTGATTGAGATCTTTTCATATGATCAAACTAGCCGACAGATTGAAGCTATTTCTTCTTACCCTTATATTTATTTACCTCATAAGTTTGTCCATTTTCAATGGCCCCTGTGGCCCAGTCTTTAGTAGTTAGCTTTCATCTTCTTTTTTTATGATTTTTAATTTTATAATCACCGTTATATTGACCGTTATTTTGGTATGTGTCCTTTTTCGTTTGTAAATTATTTTTTTTTATTGTATTAGATTTCTTTGGCTTTGTCTAATGTTCTAGTTTGATAAATTTCACCGGTAACTACTTATTTTTATTGATTGCATTTCCGAATCTAGTAGTGCAAGTAAATCTATTTCATGTTTCCTATTTCTTTCTCAATAATCACGTTTCCTATTTCTTTCTCAAGTAATTCTAGTTTGAATTTGCTAGTGTAATTTCTTAAATTAACAACTGGTGTAATGGAATCAAAATTTTGAAAAAGGTTAAAAATTGCCTTATTTCAGAATTTTCAATTGAGATACACACCAATTCCAAATATAATCGATTAATATTATTTTTTATGATAGAACAGATAAATATCTTTTTGTAAGTTTGTTACCAGCATCAATAAAAAAAAATACATATAAGTGAAACATTATATAATAACGTGTATTAATAAATACACGTGAAAAATATATATTGAATCAATAGCTTAATCCGATAATGAAAACTATAGTAGTTGAGAAGATTGAAGAAAAACACTCTTGATTATGTTGATTTGCAAAGGAAAAAAACATTAATAAAAAAATATTTTATAAATGTTTGGTGGGATAAAAATTTGAATCACGGAATTTTCAATCATGAAAGAAGGATAATAAAATTTTTAATTATGAAAATCATATCAAAAGTTTTATATTATAATAAATCTTTATTTAATTTTCTTTTTGGGAGGGAGAAAGGGGTTTGGGCTACAAAGGTAGAAATAGCAAGATACATCAAACGTTGATAAAAGGATAAAGTGCTCTTATATTTAACCCAAGATGTGTATTGATTTTCCTCTTAAATCTTAATATATTGAATCGTAAGATACACCATATCACAATTTTCTTGAAAATAAATAAATAAGTAAGCCTAAATTTTTCTATTGACAAAATAAAGCGAACCAAATGCAAAACAAAATTTACTGGATAAATAAAATAAAGGTTGAAACCAGTAGGGAAAAAAAATAATAAAAAACCTAACTTCAGCCTACTAGTGTTATGGAAATATTGTGATTGGCCTCAACATAAAATATATATTTAGATCTATACATCATTATATGACAATATCTATGCATGTTTTAAACTTAAATATCTTTGATCAGTGAGGAGCTTCATTTCCATGATTGAAATTTGAAATCTACAGTATATATTATTGCAAAACGTTATCTTTTTTTTGTTCTCTAAAATCTCAATGGTTTTTCTTAGATTTTTAGCTTTTAATATTTAGAAAATATTAAGATAACTTTACGTTATTGGTCCAAATTTTAATTTTATTTAATTTAAATTAACTAATCCAAATTGAATTGATTACCAAATTACCATTATATAGATTTGGGAAGGAAACCCATTACAGCAGCAATTTTCGGTGATTTGGGAAGGAAATCCGTTACACCACCATCATTGATTTGGGAAGAAAATCCATTACAGCAGCAATTTCCGGTGATTTGGGAAAGAAACCCATTACATCACCATCAAATTGGAAGATTAATTTAGAAGATCAGTTTTTTTTAGGATAAGTAAATATCTTTTCCAAATCTTGAGAATAATCTATGAATATTTCCGGAGTTCCGATTTGGAAGATCAATTTAGAAAATCAGTTTTTTTTAATCGATTTTCAAATCGAGAGAATAATCTGTGGATATTTTCAAAACTTGGGAATGGAAACCCATTACCCTCCTTCTATGCTAAACGCACACAAACAGAAAAAGAAAACGAATAGGGTAAGAGATTGAGAGAGAGGATAGAAGACGAATTAGGGAAAAAGAGAAGGAGAAGAAACGCGAGCTCGGCTAACTTACATCTTTTTTTTTTATTACTTTTTCTTTTCTATTTTATGAACATGATTATTCCTTGTGTTTTGATTATTTGATTTTTTTTCTATCTAACTGTATTTATTGAAATAGTTCTGTTCTATTTTTGGGATGAGTTCAACTTTTTTTACTATTTTTTTTCTATTTTGTGAACTTTATTATTTGTTGTGTTTTGATTATTTGATTTTTTTTTTCTATCTAACTTTATTTATTAAAATAGTGCAATAGATCAGAATATTAGTATATCTGATATGAGAAAAAATTAAATTCAAATCTAACGAAGTTGGCATAAAAAAAAATATTTGCTCATTCGGCGTAACAATTTACATACAGATTCATTCATAAAAATGATTAATTCGTGTGCATAGATGGATTCACTGTTTGTATCTATTATACATCTTTCAGCTATTTATTTGGTTTCCCGTTTCCCCATGAGAAATTGGACGAGCAAGACATTAGTGATTTAACAATTTTAATATTTTTTTAAATATAAATTTAAATATTTTAAAATTTCAAAAATCTTATTTAAATTTTCTTCTTCTTTCTTCATCTTCTTCGTGTTTAGTTTTTCTGTCCCATTTCAAAAAATTTCTTATTCTTCTTTCTTCTTCTTCTTCTTCTTCATCATGTTTCAAGTTTTTTGAAAAGAAGATTGAATATAGAATATTCGTACAATATAAAATAAATATAATAAATAATTTTCTTAAAAAATAAAAAAATTGTAATCCTATTTGAGTTAATTACTTAATTACTTATTTTATTTTTGCTTATTTTCATATTTAGTTAATTTTTTCATTATTTAGTCAAATAATTATATTTTTTGACTTCTCTAATCAAAACGAATTAAAAAAGTAAATTTTTTTAATTAAAATATAAAAAAATTCAAAAAAATACATAAATAAATTAATAAGCCAAACTTTATAGGAAAATATTGGGATATGTCTTATTATCAGTTGATATTTAAGAATTAGTCATATCTAACTTTTTTTAAAAATAAATTTAATTTCACAATATTAATGTTTGTTGAAAATACTTTTAAATTAAATCTTCAAAATATTTTATTAACCAAATCAATTTCTAACGAGAATAAAAAATCTCACCCCAAAAAATTTCCTAGAAAATCTCGCGCTGCAGCTATCGCAACCCTAACTCTGTCGTCAACTTCATCCTTCACCACTGCCATCGGTGTTGTCGGCGTCGATGTCGATAACTCCTCCGCTGATCTCCTTCACTTTTTCCAGCGCCGATCTCCAATGCTAATCTTTTCATTTCATTAAACAGATAAATTTATCAAGAGAAGTTTTTTCTTCTATCAAACTAATAAAAATTTATCAGTTCAAAATTTTGAAAAAAAAATTTCATTCTATTAAACTGAGCAATTTTTTCGGATGAATTTTTTTAAGAAAATTAAAGTGAAAAATTTATTAGTTAAATTAAAGTGATAATTTTTCCACAATAAATAACGCTGGTGGTGGAAGAGTGATAAACTTATCAATTAAAGTGATAATTTTTTCACAATGATCATGAAGTTGGTAATAAAGAAGTCAAGATCTAAAGGGAAGAGCGGCGGCGGCGACGGCGGAGAGGTCCAGATCTAAAAAAGAATAGAACAGCGACAACGGAAGAGTCCAAATCAAGAGGGAGGAGCAGCAGCAAAGGAGTAGTGATGACGAGTTCTTGAAATATCATTCGTCGTCGTCTACGTCTCGGTGTCAACAGCGCGGAGATCGCTATCGTTTGAGGTTAATGAATTGTCTCTGTTCAAGCTGCCATAGGAGACGTTGAAGAAGGAGAAGTTCCTATTTGTGGAGATGAAGGACAACAGATAAGAATAAGTGGTCAATGGTTGGGTGGAGAATGAGATGGGGCGACAATGATGATGGTTAGCGGCAGCGGTGCAAGAGAGAGAGGGAAAGAGAGTTGGTGCTGTTAGGATTTCACGTGGTCAGTGAGTTAGGAATTTGTTGGGTTTTTTAGAATTGCAGATTGATTATGACATATTAATTTACGAACGAATTAGAATTTTGGGGGGCAATTACAGAATATTAGGAATGATAATTTAGGGGGGTTATGGGAGGTTACATGTGGGAAAGTAGAGGATTTGGGAGGACTACGCTTTATTCAAACTTATAGAAAAAAAAATTTATCTTTTTTTTTTGACAAGAAAGCTTAATTTTTTAAATTGGGGTAAATCAGTTAATAAATTTTATATTTAATTTATGACGAGAATAAAATTAGTAAAATAAATATGGTAGAACTAAAATTTTTATAAGGACTAATTATCAAATATCTCTTTTGTTATATTGCTTATTTTCGTCTTTAGTAGATATTTAATTTTTTTAAGGGTAAATTGCACTGACCTCCCCTGAGATTTATCAAAATACCAAGCACCTCCCATGTGGTTTCTAAAATGTCACTAATCTCTGTTCAGGTTTAGTTTTTGCATTAAATTAGTCAAACTGTTAAATTTTCGTTAATTACTTAATGAAAATCACCAAACCACCTCAAAATCAACCCCAAAATCAAAATCACCACCCCCAAAACCATCTCTATAATATATATTATATAAGAGAGCAGAGAAAGAGAGATGAGAAAACGGAGAGGAGAGAGAGAGATGTCACACGCCACCACCGCATGCACGCTACTGCCGTCGCACGCCACTGCTGCCAGCGCACGCCACCACCGTCACACCCTCTTCTTTCTCCATCCCTCTTTCTCTGCTCTCTACCCTATCTCTCTATCTCCCTCTGCTCTCTTGCGATGGCGGTGGCGTGCGACGTCTCTCTCT
>JAOTRH010179660.1:0-12052 GCA_034768845.1 Heliamphora exappendiculata | reverse complement strand
GTTGGAAGGTAAAATGCAGAATTTGTGTCGACCCCTCAGAACATTCGTGTCGACCAAACCATTTGAAGAACCCTACCTTAGACACGTTGTATCGATACCAAAGATATTTGTGTCGACCCTGAAGACGAAAATTCAAATTACGGCTGATCTCAACGGTTGGATTTTTGGCATTTTTTGCCCCCACCTACCTCCAACGGTTAAGAACTCACAAGAACTTATATAAGAAGTTACTTCTCAGCATTGAACACAGATAGAAGAGAGAGACTTGCATTTTGTTATTCTATTGCTCAAATCCATCAAGCTCATATTCATTGCTGCAACTCTTGTTCTTGTTCCTCATCTCTCTTTACCATTTCATTTATTGTGAATCTATCTTGTAAAGAGAGTGAGAATTCCTTATTCATTACATATTATTTATTATAATCTAGGGTGAGTAACCCTGTTAGCCTTTGAGTGAGTGAGTGAAACTCATCGAAGAAGAGTTCAAGAGAGATTAGAAGAAAACATTAACTTGTTTTCATATGATCTTCTTGAAGCTGTAACAGGCTTGTCAATGTGCTCGTACACATGCAAATAGCTCAAGTAGAATCTTGAAACTTGTAAAGGCTTGGAATACGCCCGAAAGTATTCTAGATAGTGGAAATACTCAAGGGAAATCTTGAGAAGTGGATGTAGGCTAGGATAAAGCCGAACCACTTTAAATCTCTGGTGTCTGGTTCTATTTCTCTATCCCTCATCTTTTAATATTTGTATTGATTATATACTTGCATACCTTGCTTTATTGCAATATTAAAAAATTTCTAAAAAAGATTTAAATTCTTTATTGCTAGAAAAAACCCAATTCACCCCCCTCTTAGGTTGCCTAGATCTAACAAAGGGCGTTATGGTAGTGGTTCAGGGAACAAAGATAGGTACCCTGTACATGACTACATGTACAAGAGACACAGTGGCACTACAAGACAATTGGTCAGATACGAGCTTATGGCATTAGAGACTGGTGCACATGAGCAAGAAAATTGATGAAAATTATGTAGTCAAAGGGAAAGTTACTGGGTTTAAAGTCTGTGAAGATTGATTTGTGTGAGGGTTGCATCTTTGAGAAGTAGAGGAAGGTCAACTTTCTAAAAGGTGGCAGGACACCAAAGCCAGACAAGCTAGAATTGGTACACAGAGATCTATGGGGTCATTTCCCAACTGCATCTCGTGGAGACTTGCGGTATTATGTGATATTCATTGACGATTCCAGTAGGAATGTATGGTTTATTTCTTAAAGAATAAATCTGGTGTGTTTGAAATCTTTAAAAAGTGGAAGGCTTTGGTTCAGAGTGAAACAAGATTGATGCCGAAGTGCTTGAGGTCAGATAATGATGGTGAGTCTACAGACGAGAGATTCATATATTTCTGCGCAGCTAGTGGAATCAGGTGGGAGAAGACAATTCTAGGAATGTTATAGCAGAATGGCGTGGCTGAGCAGATGAACAAGACGCTAAATGAGAGAGCCAGAAGCATGAGATTGCATTTTGGGCTACCCGATTGCTTTTAGGATGATGCAGTGAATGCAGTAGTCTATCAACTGAAACGGGGACCATCAGTACCGTTGGGGTTTAGAATTCCAGAGGAGGTATGGAGCAGAAAAGAGGTAAATCTGTCTTTCCTGAAAGTTTTTGGCTGCATTTCCTATGTTCATATAGAAGCTGATGCAAGAAGTAAGTTGCAGTCAAAATCAAAAATTTGTTATTTCATTTGTTATGGTGATGACGAGTTTGGCTACTGATTTTAGGATGACAAAAACCAGAAGATCATTAAAAGTAGAAATATAGTATTTAATGAATATATGTTATACAAAGATAAGTCAAAGGAAGAGACAGACGGTGCATTACTAGAGATGAAAAAATTTGAGTTCATTAACTTGAATGACATTTATGAAGAAGCCAAACAAAATGGGGAGGAAGAAGACAAGGAGAACGTAAATCCACAGGTGGAATACAGTACACTAATGACAGCTGTCAGGAGGTCTTCCAGGAGCATTATACCGCCACAACGGTTTTCACCATCCTTGTTCTACATTTTGCTCACTGACAATGGTGAGTCGGAGAGTTATGCAAAAAACTTGCAGACCAAGTGTTCGATGAAGTGGGAGTTAGCTATGAATAATGAAATGGATTCCTTTCTAACAAACCAGACATGAGAACTAACTAGATTGCAAGCTGGAAAGAAGGTTTTGCACAACAAATAGGTCTACAGAGTGAAGAAAGGACATTACAGCAGTAGGCATTATAAAGTAAGGTCAGTCATCAAAGGATTTTGACAGAAGAAAAGAGTTAACTTCACTAAAATCTTCTCTTCGGTTGTAAAGTTTACAATGATTAGAACAGTAATGGAAATTGTAGCTGCAGAGAATCTGTTTTTGGAGCAGTTGGATGTCAAGATTGCGTTCTTTCACGGTGAATTGGAAGAAGATATTTACGTGTGCCAGCCTGAGGGATTTACAGTGAAAGGTAAGGAATACATGGTCTGCAAATTAAAGAAGAGTTTGTATGGTCTGAAACAAGCTCCAAGGCAGCGGTACAAGAAGTTTGACAGCTTTATGCAGAGTACCGGGTTCACCAGGTTGGAGGCATATCACTGTTGCTATGTCAAGAGTTTTGACAGGTCATATATCATACTGTTGTTGTACATGAACGATATGCTTATTACTAGACTGTGCATCGATGAGATAAATATGTTGAAGAAGTAGCTGTCAAAGCAGTTTGCTATGAAGGATTTAGGTGCATCTAAGGAAATCATTTGGATGAGGATAGTCAAAGACAGAGTTGAAGGGACCGTGAGATTATCTTAGGCAGAGTATGTGAAAAAGGTACTGAGCAGGTTCAACATGGACGGTGCAAAACCTGTCAGTACACCTTTAGCTAGCCATTTCAGGCTAACTAAGGATCAATCTCCGAAGACAAAACAGGAGCAGGAGCACATGAATAAGGTCCCATATGCATCGACTATTGGTAGCCTGATGTATGCTATGGTCTGTGTCACGTCCCAAACTCCGGGTCACGTGAAACACTCACAAGCAATCAAACATAATAACCAACCCGAGAATACACTCTCAATATAAAACATACATACATACATTGTTTATAACCGCCAACTGGCTTACATTACACGGCTCCAACACCGAAAAACATGTTTACATACAAGAAACAGAAATGACAAAAAGAAAAGAATACAACTCTTCCTCTTCTCCAACAACCCTGGATCAACCTGCGTGATCGGTACCTGAAAAATATTTCAAATTCTACATCGTGAGCCAAGGTTCAGCAGATACTAGACAACGCATGCAATATAAGCTAAACATACTAGAAAAACGAGGTGCAGTTTTAGACTCTCTTTCAAACCTTTAAAATAATTTTCACATGTAAACGGAAAAACAATGATACAAACCATTGTTGACTCACAGGAGCCTTGAAAACGGTTTGAAAAAAAAATAATTTTTAGATCACGATTCACACGAATCTTAAAACAATTTGAAATTAATTTTATCCGTCCCATAATACAGTACTTGTAATTCATGATACATACAATCGACCCTCACACGCCGCAACCACAGTCCTAACACTGAGATAAAGATTCTTACTCAAACACACATTCTGAGGATAAAACCATATACTACGGCGTAAAACTATAGACCACGGGTTAATACTGCAAACCACGAGATAACGCCGCATGCCATGGGATGAAACCACCGACCACGGGATTATATCACGGGATAAAACCGCAAATCATGGGATAAAACCGCTAACCACAGGGTAAAATCGCATATTACAGGATAAAACTAAACACTGCAGGGTAATACTAAACATTACAGGATAACACCGAATCAACACATGCATACTAAACCAGGGTTTGAATGTATAAAGCCACGTACTATCATTACGTTTCACAAACCACGTCACGTGCTACACATGCGACTCACACGCTACACATGCGACTCACACAACGCTTGCAACCCATGCAACATGTACCATATGCATCCGTTCCACATATTCCACATAACCATGCCTATAAAACCTCTGAGTTTTAAAACATAAAGCCACATTACACGTAACGATACCAAGCCATGTACTTTCTCTACATAATTCGTACATAAATAAACTAGAGTAATAAATGCACATAGCCAGTTATAAACGCACATAGCTATATAACTTCACATCATGACGCCACCTGCCATATAACCCAACATCCACTCACAAGGACAACCAACAACCCATAAAACCAAGTCTAACATGAAGGCCAACGCTAAACCCCTCAAACCATGAGGTCGCAAAACATCACATTTCCTCCAAAGGTTCCGTGAGCCCAAACACGCTTCATACCCAACCACGACGCACACAACTGTGCCCCAACAACTCACATCTAGCCATACACGTCACCCCCGAGGACGGTACCTAAACAAACACCCGAGACCACGACACGACCCTCGAAACCACAGCACGACCAATCGTACCCCAAAAAAGATCCAACGGTATTTCAGTCGATTAATCCCATATTCAATCAACTGAATACCATTGAACACTAAGTGGAAACCAAGACACTCAACCACCAAAACCCCAAACAGCCTGCCCAGAACCTCAGTCGACTGGACCCTAACCCCCAGTCGACTGAAAACACACTGGAATGCCCAAAAACCCAAAACAAAAGAAAGTTAGTCGACTAACCTCCAGGTCCAGTCGACTAAACCCCAAGAACCAAGATCCAGTCGACTGACCTCTCTCGAAAACTGTTTTTAAGCTACGATTTTTGCCTCCAAAATCTTGAATCGAACCTTCCAAACTTCCATCCAACACCCTTGGACATACAAACGTCCAGTCCTAGCACCAAGACCTCAAAAGAAACACCTGACCCCCGATTTCATCCATTAAAATCGATGAAAAACAGTTTTAAATCCCAAAACTCATATTTTAAATAAAATCAGATCTCATGCAATATAACCGGTAAAAACACACACGATTACACGTAACACGTTTATAAGATATGAGAGTTTAGAACCTTACCTCAGTGAATTAAAAATTCAACCCTTCGAATCACGTGCAAAATCGAGATTCGTCGAAATAGAATTTCGTTTGGATGGATGCGTAGACCACGGCGCCAATAACAAGGATCCGCTGTTGGATCATAAAAAAGTGAGCCCCTGGCCCCTGAGAAGTTAGAGAGAAGGTATAAAAAAATAGAGAAAACTTAGTAGATAAATTTTGAAAATATCTTTTAAAAATATCTAATTCTAGATATTTATAGACCTCCAAAATATCTTTTTTTTTTAATTTTTAAAATTTGCACCGCAACGCCCCACGGCCCCGGGAACTAATCCCATATGCATATCTAACTCCGATCATGCATCAAAACACATATAAAACATGCAAAATCGAAAACGAGAAACACGCGTTGAAAATGCCAAAAAAAAAAATAGGTCAGGGTCTCACAGTCTGTATCAGACCAGATATCGCACATATAGTGGGAGTAGCAAAGAGATATATGAGTAATCCAGGAAAATAGCATTGCGTTGCTGTTAAATGGATTATGAGATATTTGAAGGGGACTACAGAGTCGTGCTTGTATTTTACGAGAACATGACTGAAATTGCAAGGCTACGCGCCGATGCTGATTTAACCGGTGATATTGACAGTAGGAAGAGCACCGCTAAGTTTGTCTACACCCTGGGTGGTACGGCAGTGGATTGGGCTTCTAAGTTACAGAAGATTCTAGCTCTTTCTACTATAGAAGTAGAGTATGTTGCTGTGATAGAGGCTGGAAAGGAGATGGTGCTGTTACAAGGTTTCGTGAATGAGTTGCGTAAGAAAATTGACAGGGGTACACTTTTCAGTGACAGTCAGAGTGATATTTTTTCTTGCCAAAACACGACATTTCACTCTAGGACGAAGCACATACAGCTGCGGTATCATTTTATTCGTTCTTTATTGGACAAATGTTAGTTGCATCTTGAGAAGATTAGCAGAGTGAAGAATCCAGCTGACATGTTGACTAGAGGTACCAACATTGATAAACTGAAGTTGTACTCGGCTTCAGTTGGTCTTCAGGGTTAGAAGATGGAAGATAGGTTACACAGGGTTGATTGCGTTTGTTGGTTGATTCAAGGAAATTGGTGTTGTATTGGGGTTTTCTCAAGATTTGGAGTGGTTTTACTTCAAGTGGGAGAATTGTTGAGTTGTGAAGAAAAATCATGATTCTGGGTTGACCGCTCGAGCGGCCAGGGGTCGACTCGAGCGGGCTAGCACGAAGGTGGTCTTGGGCTAGGAATAGCTCGAGTGGTTAGGGGTCCGCTCGAGCGGGCTTGTATGCAGGTGGTCTCGAACTAGTGACTGCTCGAGCAGCTCATCGCGAAATAGGTTTTTTTGTGCGCCGACTAAGGTTATGTTTTAACCTTAAGGGCTTTCAAGTTAAGCGTGTATTATATTGTGTTAGCCCGAGAACTGTGAAAAACATCAAGAGCATCATCCCTCTTCTAATCCTTCAATAATCTAGTGAAGTATGATCCAATTGACATAGACATGCCTTGTCGAACCCATGTAAATCTTGTGTGTGATCACGTGATTGCGTATTTTCTTTCTTTTTCATTATCATTCTGTGGTGGTGTATTCGTTGCTGATCTTGAGCAAAATTAGTGATCGTATTCTAATTCCTAACACTAAGTTTATAATTTTAATAAATATTTACAGTTACTTAAAGTTATAATTATATATTTTGTTAATTACACTTTTGTAAATTTATAATTTTAACTATATCATTATAATAACGAGAAGAGGGAGAGAGAAAAAATATACAAAGCAGACAAAGAATTTGTTTAAATATGAAGGGTAAATATATGAGTTTATTATTTCTTTATTTATTCAATTTACGCTCTCGGTTGTCAATTGGCTTAAAGTTGATTTTAAATTGAATTTTTGTCTTTTTACATAAAAGTTTAAAAAATCAAAAAATTTTATTTTCTAACTCAAAGGCTTTTAGCCTTTTTTGCATTTTACATTTTTTTTTATATTTTTAAAAATATCATAATTTTTATTATACAAATTTATTTTTTATAAAAATTATATTTTTAAAATTTATTTATCAAAATCTATCAAATAACATTCATATTGAATATAAAATTATCTAAAAATAAACATTCAAAAATTATAACAACGGTAGACAAAACTTTTCGCTTTTTAGCTTAAAAACCACTTTAAGCTTTTAACTTAAAAACAACAAATATTCCAACCAAGCGAATTTTTTAATTTTTTTATTTAAAATAATTTTAAATAAAAAAATTAACTTAAAAATAGTTGCCAAACAAACTCTTAAGATTATATTAATTTTTTTGAGATTCGTTTTTCAACGTTTCCACCTGTCATATATTCAAAGCTAGTGTAGAAAAAGTACATATTTTGCACCAACTTCACTGATATAAAATTTCCCTTTCATTCTGGACACGTTGGGAACTTTGCAAATAGAAAAGCCAAGAAAGAAAACAGCCGTCTCTTTCTCTCACTTTCTTGATTTTTAAGTTGATTATTAAATTGTACCATTATTTATAATAATTTTCTTAGGTAATTCTACAAAAATCTCTCCATACCCATAATTAGTTTCCTCCCAAAATACTAGTTTCTTCAACATTTAACTCTAACCTTAATGTTTAATCAACTCTCAGATACGATTGCCCTCTCCAGTTCACTTCTCGCCTTTTCCCCCGCTGTATTCTCGACCATCATTACCCCTCGCCTTCCTCTTCTATTACCGTTAAATATTGTTGATCACCTCTTACCTTCTCGTCGCCTTTTCCTCTTGCTTTCCTCTCTTGTCACCTCTTCAACTATTCTTTTTTCTCATCTCTTTCTTCTATCACGTTACATTTCCTCTTCTACCTCTCATGATCCTATTCTCTCACCACCTCTTTTTCTCAAAATGCCTATTTTTATAATATTCTATCTTAATCCTAATTTATTCCCAACTATTATCGTTTGTCACAGCTAAACTACCACCCTCAACCCCTCGCTTCCCTTTCTCACTAGCAATATACCTTTTTGACTACTCCTCACTTTTTATCTCGTCATTTATTTCGTCACCTCCCTTTCTCTCTCATTTTTTATCTCGTTATTTATTTTGTCACCTCCCTTTCTTATCTTTCACTTAGATATGTTCGTTGTTTCTATCATATTTTTATTCTAAAAAAAATTTAAAATTTTAGTACAAAATAATAATAATAATAATAATAATAATAATGGTAGTATAAATAGAAAGTAATTGTAATGTTATCAATAAAAAATTAATTTTTCTTGAAGAAAATAAAAAAATAGAAGTCTTAGTAATATGTTATCCAAATTTAAAACAAGCTTAATGCAAAAATGTGATGTGATGTATATTAATTATTTTTAAAATTAAAAGCTTAAAGTAAAATTGTGATGTGATATGTATTAATTATTTTTAAACCCAAAAAATTATAATATTTCAAACGAATTCAAATTTTTTTTTTTACCTTTCACTTTCTAAAGAAGAAAAGATAAAAAAACAAAAATAAAAATAAAAATAAAAATGCAAACTTAACTTTTTAAACATCCAAAGATTCCAAACGATTTGATTTGGAAACAAAAACTCGGTTTGCTTCCATTACCGCAGATTATTGAAACCAAACGGAGCCTGAGATTTGTTGACCCAAACCCAACGGAAAAAAAGAGAGAGAGAGAGAGAGAGAGAGAGAGAGAGAGAGAAACCATTTCCGGCGCTTAAAAATGGACGCTGCAGCTCAGCCCTCCGACACCGTCATGTCAGAGGCAGCGCCACCTCCCGCGCCGCCGGCTGCCGGGATCGACAACATTCCGGCCACCCCCAGCCACGGCGGACGATTCATCCAATACAACATCTTCGGTAACATCTTCGAAGTCACCGCCAAGTACAAGCCCCCCATCATGCCCATCGGCAAGGGCGCCTACGGCATAGTTTGGTATCCCTCTTTCTTTCACCAATCTTTAGTTTTTTAGGGAAAAAAATTGCATTTTTATGTGATTTGTTGTCATTCTTTGTTTTTGGTTTCCTTCGAATTAGTTCGGCTTTGAATTCGGAGACGAACGAGCATGTTGCGCTCAAGAAGATTGCAAATGCATTTGATAATAGAATTGATGCGAAGAGGACTCTGCGCGAGATCAAGCTTCTTCGCCACATGGATCATGAAAACGTCAGTGAGTGATATAATTAGTTAATTTGGAGTTTTGTAGTGAAGGGCCTTTATTTAGTTTGATTTGATATCTTGAGATTAAATTCATCATAGGATTGAGATTCGTTTACTTTCAATCAATTGTAACCCCTTTTTAGTAAAAATGTACTTACTAGTTCGCAACTTAATACGAATTGGAAGAGAAAGAGCTCAATGGTGGAACAATCGTGAAAGAAAGAACATGTTTCCCAATTATTAATTGCTTGATTCTGACCAATGGCATTTGTATGAATTAACTGAACTTACTGGCAAAAAAAAATGACATAAATTTCCTTTGCATGAGATTTGATAATCTGTTTCACATGACGCCTGTCCGCATTTAGCATACAAGTGTGCATTGCATGGGTTTTGATATTTACTACTTCAATTTTGCTTCAATAATACTCTACTCGTTGAATTTGGTTCCACTGTTTTTTTCTCCTTGCTTGAGGGGACCTATATTTAGTCGACGTGGATGATAAATTTCCAAATTGCACGAAGCCTCATCTATTTATGTAGGCTTGTGTCTTATTGCTCGGCGTTATGACAATTGCTGCTTCTATATTGTATCTTTAGAAAAGAAAAGTAATTCCTGGCAAGTGAAGAAAATCTTGAATCCCGTAGCTTGCTAGTATAGTTGAGTTGTTCAACCATGTTTTGATGATAAACATTTCAAATTTTGCACCTTGCGTCACGTATGGATTACTTTATTTAAAAAGCACAATCTTTTACTTGCTACTAATGGATTTATATTTTACCTTTTTATACATATTCTTCAATACCACTCTTTATTGTTTTCTTTTGACACTCCATGCTCCTAGTTCATTAATTGTGTTCCAAAACTAAACGTATAGTGGGAATTTAAGGAAAGTTAACATTGTTTTTTCTTTCAGAAGGGACAAATCTCATTTTTCTTTGTAAGTAAATATTTATGTAAGAGTTTGCAACCTATATACAAAATGGGGACAAAAGATAACTTACTATACAAAAAAAAAATGACAAATGAAGGGGGCTAAACTTCATGTGATGAATGAAAAGGGGCCTATCATTGTTGAATGGAGTTATTACGTAGATTGGACAAGGTAGATTGAGTCTTTATTGCAATCACATGGAATTGGCTGCGTGGAGGTTTTTTTTCACCAGTTTCTATTCAAAACGGATATTTTTTTGCTAACTCCAATACAATTATGTTCGGGGTTTCTAAATGCACACACTATTTTACTAAAATACAATTATTTATGTATTGTGTACAAGTATCTCATGCATATGGTGGGTGTAATCAGTTAAAAGTGTAATAAGTTAAAAGTGTGTATTTAGTAGCTCCCATATGTGCCGCAACTCATACCCTTTTTGACCTAGCTTTTGTTCTTTTAGTGCCTTCTAGTGGAACCTTATAACTCTATCATAGCTAGTGTGCTAGTCGGTATGTGTTGCATATGCGCTACTCAATGTTATATAGGAAAAATGTTAATATCCTTGTGATTTGCATTTTGGAATGCACATTTCAAAACATGGTACACTTTTGTTACAAAATGGTGAATTTTGTGATCCCAAAATTATTCATATATATTTTCTTTAAAAAAATTCCTTAGGAGCAAAAAATCAAATATAATTAACTAAAATCTAGAGAGATTAGAGTTTCAACATTACGAAATGTTTAAAAGACGCATAATGCTTCTAGAATTTAAATAATTGATTTGAAAAATAATAAACTATATTTCCTTGAATTTCTAATTATTAAAAGAAACCTTGTCTCTCATCTAAAAGTGTCTTCAATTCTAATGATATGCTCTAAAAGTGTCTTCTCTCTCGGTGTACCACGCTTTCCTTCCCATTTCTCGTACCGAAGCGATCCACATTCCAGGTAATATCTAAGGATGTAAAACAAATTGCCTAGACCGAACAAATTGATCAACTTGAATCAAACATGTCAATTTTGAGCGGTTTTTAATATGAGTTGGTTTGCATGGTTTAAGAAAAAGAAAAAAACCAGTTTTAGTTTTAAAGCGGTTTGACAAATATTAAGCCAAAATAAACCAAAGCCAACCGATTCAACAGATTTCATACTATTGAATGCTGCTGGCCATATCTTTATTCCTTTAAAACTGAAAAACCTAGACTTCTCAATCTTCTTTGTTATATTTCTCATGCATACTATTCATGACTTAAAGAACATATATTATATATATAAATATATTATTTTCATTCATACTATTTATGATATAAAGAAAATATATTATCGTGATTTTTATTTACATAGTCAGTTTGATTGTTTTTTTATTTAATTATTATGATTTTGAATTATTATTTACTATTAAAAATTTAATGCTTAAACATTAGGCAGGTTGCATACTAGGTACAAATAATTATCCAATTCAAAATTTTTCGATAATTAATTGCCTCAACTATGAAGGCCTAGACCGATTAGACGTCACTGAGTCTAACCGATTTTATTATGACGGTTTGGTTTAATGGTAATTTTGGTCGATTTCAATGTGCAAAAAGACAAACCAAAACTATCGGTTTGGTGGCAAATATCCTAAAAAACAACCAAACTGAACGATTTATATCAGCCTACCTATTCATTTTATCTTCAATCAATACCGCTTTTAACTTTGCACAAATGTATGTAATTTTGAATTTAATATAAATAGATAATGCCGAATTATGTGGAGTGCACCCTCACATTATAGGTGTCAAAAATTGGAGGAGTCACTATTAATATTCTAGAGTAATTTATGGACAAGTTGAATCATGTCCAGGAGGTAATTGTCTAAAATCTAGGACGTATAAAGTATGTCATGTTAAACATTTGACCGG
>JAOTRH010179649.1:0-12053 GCA_034768845.1 Heliamphora exappendiculata | reverse complement strand
TAATAAATTAGTTGAATATTAATAATTACATAATTACATAATTAAAAATATTTATTTTTAAAAAATAGACAAATAAATATTCTAAAATGGCATTGAGACAATTTTATTTTAATCATGCATCTTTTGATTTTTGATCAATTTAGTTTTTTATATAAATAATCCTTTGAATCAGTTCTATAACATAAACAATTGAAATCACATTATTAAATTGTAGGTGAGCCAACTACATTATGACTGTTTGTTTGAAATTATTTTTTAACAATTAACTTATACATCAATAAAAAATTTTAAAAAATCAAATAAGTATGCTTAATGGCTTTTTATTCGTAGCTTCTAGTTCTAAATTAACACACATAAATTTTACTACTTAAAATTCAATTATAATTATAATAAATATTTATAATTTTTATTTAAAATAATAATTATAATTTATAAATTTATAATTTGACCGCGAAGCAATTTTTATAGCTTATAAGGAACTATGCAAGTCAAGTTCTTCAGATATTCAATTTCCATAAAAAAGTACATTTCTTTTAACCTTAATTTCTGTAAAATCCAGTGTCTGTTTTCCCCAGAAAACATTTTCAAGAGAACTTTTTTAATTAATAGTTTATAAAATATAATTTGTAATAAAAATTGTGAGTATTTTATAAATATATTAATTTATAATAAAAATAAAAATAAAAAAAGTAATTATAATTAGCAGAATTTGTAATAATTTTAAAAAATATAAATTATTACTAAAATTAATAACAAAAAATTAAAAATTAACTTGAAAAAGAAAGTAGCACTTAACAGGTACAAGAACACTTACTGCATCCCAGTCAATTCTGAATAAAATTACCACAATAACCCCAGCTTGGATTAGAAGAACAGAGAAGATGGAGACAATATACTTAAAATCTGGTTAAGGATGACTTAGATGAAAAAAAATTATTGAGTAGTTTCAGGGAGTAGTAGGGAGTGATAGGTAAAATTGTTTATATAGTATTTTTTATAAATAAAAAGTATTGATATATATTAAATAAGTATTTTTTTTGTACCCATCTAATAAGGTGGGTCATCATTATCTTATTTAAATTATTTTTTATTATATAATTAAAAAAAACATTATGTAAATCCTACCTAATATTTTAAAATTATTAAATAGTTACTCTATATGAATGGCTAAATTGTAAATGTGGAATGACAACAAGGAGACAAAGGAATTGGTGCTTTTATTCACTCGGGTATAATTAATGTTGTAAGAGAAAATTAGAAATTTATAAAACCATGTAACATAACTTTTCCTAGAATTTATATTAATTTTTTATTTAATTAATAAAAAATTATTATATAAATTTAAAATAACTTCAATTATTTTTTCGTTACTTACCAAACATTTCACTTTTTAAAACATAAATTATAAAATTATAATAAAATATATTATATATAGGTTGCATTTACCACAAATTTAGTATCGATCTTGTTAATCACCGTCCATTGAGCAGTAGGTAACAACACTAGGGGAACTAAACTCTTGATATTAAGAGTTCAATCCTTTAGTGTTATTATTTGCCGCCCAATGAACAATCGTTAATTTTTTTCGTTTAGTATATACATAGAGAGAGAAGAGATACTCGAGCATATGATTTCAATAAATAGACTTAAACCCTTCAAAAAGATAATTTATGGTCCCTAGTGTTCATGGAAAAAATTAGTTGCATATCGACTAATTTCAAGACCGTAAAATTGACAATCACGTAAATTTTTAGTAATTCTGAAAAAATTTGAATATATAACCATTAAAGAATAAATTTAAAACCGAACTAACTGAGCTACCTTCAGAGTTTAAAAATAATAATAATAATAATAATAATAATAATAATAATAGAAAGCAAGAAATTGAAAAAAATATTATTAAGATGAGTGAAAATTAAGGATACTATAGCAAGAATGGACTTGCTGATGCAGTTTGAGATCATATGGCCGGAAAGAGTGGTCAAGCAGACAACAATCCCAACACCTAAGCATACTTGGACGAACCTGTTGATTGGGAAATTAAGGAGCAATTAATAAAGTCAATTTTCTTTTTTCTTTTTTCTTTTTTTAATAATGAAAATCAATCAAAATGGAAAAAAAAAATGTTAGGAGTACAAATTTAAATACACTTTTTTATATGAAATGGGTCCCACAATTGTGTGGTAGGTATTTTATGCGAGAGATGTGTATTTAAATCCCACAATTGTATACAAATTTAGACAAATCCTTACACTATTTGCATGCTAATAGGTTCCTAAAACTAAAACTATAAATAGGAGTTTAGTTTCTCAGTCCTAGTTTGGTAGTTTGGCAAAAAAAAAAAAAAAAAGGATTTTGCTTATTTTGTCTTCTTTTATCTTTAGGTGAAAATTTTTAACTTTTTAAAAATCGTTTTGATGAGAGAAAATGAGAAAATTAAAAAAAAATTAACCAAAAAATATTTGATATAGTTAAGGGATTGAGTATCCAATCCGGACAATTAAGTATTTTCTTAAATTAAGTATATTTGATATAGTTGTTGGTAACTTTTTTTATTATTTTTATTTTTTATTCTAACTTTTTACATTACAATTTTATTAGTAAATTTTTTTAATTATTTTTTCATCTTTCATTATTCTTAATTCTTGTTTTTTTTATTTTATTTATAAACAAGCAAACATGTGAGTGAATTAAAAAATAAAAGATACACAATGCAATAAATAATTAATCTTAAGCCTATTACTGATGAGAAACTTAATACTTCCTAATCCTATCGCCCAATACATATATGGCCATAAAGTTAATTAAAGGGATTTCAAACTTAAAATCTCAAAAATAATAAATTTTAAATTTTAAATCTTGAAAACTAAATCAATCAGGTGTGCCCCAATAAGTTCATATTCAATTTGATCATTCAAGAAATTCTTCTTAGATCCTTTGTGTAATAAATAACTCTGGTTTTTCTTTAAATAGGCATTATAATTTATTTTTATTAATAAAAATATAATTCTTTTTAAAAATTAACGATATCAAATCAATTTAATTTTTTACAATAATAATATATAAATTAAAAATAATAAAATAAAGAGCTTAGATGATCAAAATGTGTTTATTTTAAATATAAAAATGTTTAAACTGAACCTCTTTTATTTATAATTAAACTGATGAGAAGCCTCACCTTTCTTTTTTCCCCTTGTTAATTAAGCATCTATTGTTGTCCATTCTTTTCTTTTTCTTTAGGTTTTTAGGTTTTTTGGTTTTTTTTTTATAAAAAAATAAATATAAAAATATGTTAAAAAAATCAGAAAAAACCTAATTAAACAAAACCAATTAGCTTCTTTTTTTTTTTTACTTTTAAGCTAAAAAACTGTTAAAAAAAACTTGTTTTTTTTAACTTTTAAGCTAAAAAGCTGTTAAAAAAAAACTTCCCCAAACGCAGGCTTACTCTCTTTTTTTTTCTTGGGTTCAGAAATCAGGTCAGACCATTCATGACTGGTTGAATTCAAGTTGGCCACTATATCCATGAAAGAATGGACAGCTCAGAAATGTTCACTGGTCTATTTATTGGCAGGGAAGCAGATTAGCTATTCTCCATATTTCTTTTTACTTTAATTGTACTTATAATTCTTTTTTGTGAATTTGGAGCAGTTCTATAACGATAATTTGAATCATTTATATGATAATTTTTTTTTTGTTGTGAATTTGGAGCAATTTTATAACGATAATTTGAATTATTTATTTCATATGTTCTGCACAAAAAAATTAAATTAAACCAAACTATTGATATGTATATTTTTTAGATTCATATTCATAATAAATTTTTTTTCGTGACAGCTGTGAGTTACCTAATACACAATGCTCTTCATTTATTTGGGTTTGGAACCGATTGTATAATTGATAATATTTTAAGCACTATACAAACAGAGCAAAAAGGAAAATTATTAAAATTATTTATGTAAAAATTAAATCTCATCAAATATCGATAAACACATAAATAAATAGTATTTTATTTTGCAGAATGAACGGATTTTTGTTTAAAAAGAACCATTGAAATTTAAGGCATTAGCAACTCAAACTTTTTAGCTTCTGAGCTAAAAACACACACAAAAAAATTAAAAATTAAAAACAATTAACATAGTTTGTTTGCCAAAAATTTTATTAAAAAAAGCTAAAAGTCTAAATTCTAAAATATTATATTTAAATTCTTACCACATTCTAAAAATAATAATATCATTGCTTGAAAACTTATTTACTAATAGCGCCAAACTATAGATACTTGTTATAATTAAGGTCCCGAGGAGTAACTAGCTTAAAAATTTGCTTTATGTTTTTTTTACATTTTTAGTCAAAAAAATTAAATTGAATTTAAAATAAGTTATTTGATAACTTAAGCTAAATTTTTTAAAATTAGTTGTTTGGATAAAAAATTATTATTTTTGCTTTTTGTTCATAGTTGATAAATTTTTTATATTAATAATTATATGTAATTGGTAGTGGTAATAAATAAGTTATGAATAAGAAGTATTATTGTATTTTAAAAGTAGTAGAAATTTAATTTGAATATTATGAGAGTTTATGTTTTAATTTAATTTTTTAATTTTTTAACTTTTTTATGTTTTTTCCAAACATGCAAAATTAACTTTTTGACATTTTTAATCAAAAAGTCAAAAAAGTTAAGTTGCCAATTAAGGCCTAACTATAGAAAGACGATAGTATCAAATTTGAAAGAAAAAATATTAATTTTTTATCAAATCAATCAACTTAAAAAATTTAGTTAAAAGCTAATTTATTAAACAACATGTATACCTTGAACTTAATTTAAAATTTTAAATTAAATTAAAGAGCAACTAGCTCTCGGTTAAAGCATTTACTTGCAGCATTTTGCTCTCCGTTGTTCTTCTGCACACTGTTCTATAGAGGCTTTAAGTAATTTGTTTTAGATATCATGATGTTTGAGTCAGTATATTGACTGGTTCACCTGACTAATTTTGGGGACTAATGAATTTTGGAGACTAATTCCACTATCTATAAGTCAGGAAAGCACAATTAAAATAAGAGCAAAGCATTATATTGACTAATTTCAAATAATTGATAGCATTAAAAAAAATTTAAAACCTAAAATCTTTAGGAGCAAACTAAGTTTCAAACCTTTACAGCAAGGATTCAACTTTCAAATAAATTGAATGAGAGAGAGAGAGAGAGAGAGAGAGATCAGAGTTACCAAGGTCTTGGAAGATCATCAGAAGGAGGGAGCTGAGCAACCCCATGAATCCACATCTTAAGCAGCCAAAGGGAGTAAATAATGATGATCATCCCAAATATGTTTACAATAACATTCACCATCCTCAGTGACTTGTACAAGCAATAGCTGTTGCACCTTATCATCATCTTCCTCTTCCTGTTCTTCCTCTTGATCCTCTTCCTGTTGTTCCTCTTGCTCTTGCTCTTGCTCTTGCTCTGCAGGAATATTTCTTTCTTCTGTCAAATAATTAGCTCATCCCCCCTAATCACAATCAATTCCATTTCATATATATTCTTCCATCTATATAAATATGACTTGCAGGCTGCTGTATTGGTGCCAAGTGTGCGTCAGAGAGAGATGGAAAGCCATATATCCATATATATATATATATATATATATATAGAGAGAGAGAGAGAGAGAGAGAGAGAGAGAGAGAGAGGATAATGGGTTGTGTTCCTTTTGAATGTTAGATTTCAACATGAAGTGGGAAACCATGTTGACAAATGACAAGACAATACACCTAACTTTCACAGAGACATATATGTGGATAAATTATACTGTAACTCCCTTGAAGTATGAAAATAATGCAACAAGCATCACACCTTTGGGGTATGTGAATAGAAACTGTTTTCCTAATCAAATGCGAATTATGTATTTTAGTGTTAAAACAATTGACTTACCACTTTTCATCTGTAAACTTAATTAAGGATTACCGCCGTGCATTAAAGTATTATAAGAATTTAATTATCAAGGGACCTAAATGTAATTATTCTAGAAACGTGAATCTTATTGTATTTTTCTCATACCTTAAAAGAGATTAATGTAATTTGTGTTATCTATGTATACGCACACGTTTATCACAATGGTACATAAACAAAAAAAAAAGTAATAATAATGAAAATTTTGGCAGCCATTATAATAAATAATGAATTGTTGTATTTGACAAAATTACTATTAGTAATTTTTAGTTTCTTACTACTAATTTTAGTTATAAATTATAATTTTTTTTAAATGTTTATAATTTTTATTACAAGTTATAATTATTTTTTCTTCTATTTTACTTACAAGCTATAATTTTTATCAAACACTCACAACTTCTATTACAAGTTACAATCGATAAATTACTAATTTCAATAAAACTAAACATCACCTAAATAAATAAAAATCCTCCCTTCTTTTTATATATTTATTCGACTTACCCTTTTTGGCCTCCACCTAACCAATAATGATTAGTTGGAATTGCAGGTTGGGTGTGTGAAGCTGATAGCAATTTAAAGTTGGTAGGTTGGGTCCTGCATTTATTCAGACAAGGAAGATTGGGCATGAAATACACATGTTCAGAAAAATTCAGGTTACATTCGAGTTCTTTTTTCTCAATACAATGAACAACGTTTAATTATGTAAAAAAAACTCAAAATATAAGAATATTTTAAAAAAGAAACTCAAAATATAAGAATCTTAAAATATACTCCGACACTACACAATTCATTAAGACAGATAAATAACAAAATTTCAAAAAAAATGATCATGAACCAAAAGATAGATAATAGGGGAGTTACTGAAAGAAAAAACAAAAATTGTTTTCTTTGATTACCTCGAATCGCATTCTCTTTTTCTTTTTTCATAGTAGCAGTCAAAATTAATAAACAAGGAAAAAACTGAAATGTTTTTAATGGGTTAGGAATTATTTGTTTTAAAAATTATATATTTTTCTGTCTCAATGCATTAAAAATCGTTAAATATATCTCAAAATCTTTACGACTCAAGATTTTTACATAATCCAATAGCCTTCAGCCTTCAATGCATTCAAATATTGAAACATAGATTTTTTCATAACAGAAAATCTCTTCTCTTTCTTCCCCTAAGTGTATGATAAATAGTCTCTCTACTACAACAAATCTGTGTCCCAAACTTTTTCTCAATGGTAAGGAATTATTTGTTTCAAGAATTATTTGCCTCTCTATCCCAATGCTCTAAAAATTATCAAGATTTCCATGACTTAGTGGTTCTCACATAATCCAACATCCCAATGCGCTAAAAATCGTTAAATATGCCTCAAAATTTCTATACCTCGAGATACATAATTCAACAAGCTTAAATGCATTGAGACAAAGGGATATATAATTCTTGAAATAGAAGATCTCGGCTCTCTCAAACTCTAAATGTCACGCCCCGAACATTCGGGTCACGCGAAAACCCACTAAAACACTCATTTAAAAAAAATAAGTTTTATAGTTGATAATCAAAATACAACATTTGGATAAAAAATTTCCACAGTTCGACTCTCATAAATAGAAAATATGCATTTCATACATGAATAAACATATCGCCCAAAGGCGTACAGAATCAGCCATCACAGGCGTCACATGTAAAAAAGTACATGTACAAAACAGGAAAAACTACAACAAGTCTTCTATCACTTATGCAACTAGGTCAACTCCTCATACTCACCTGAAAAGATTTTACAGCAAAATCGCACACCGTGAGCCGAAACCCAATAGAACATAGACAAAAAAAAAACTGTAAAGTAAGTTATGTAATTACACACACACGGGCTCAACCACAAAGCCAAAAGTATTTTCCTTCCAAAACTATAA
This sequence comes from Heliamphora exappendiculata, assembly GCA_034768845.1. NCBI lineage: Eukaryota > Viridiplantae > Streptophyta > Magnoliopsida > Ericales > Sarraceniaceae > Heliamphora > Heliamphora exappendiculata. The sequence continues at coordinate 4,214 of JAOTRH010179649.1, read as the reverse complement.
GTTTTTCGTCAGACTATTACAAGTCTCAAAATGTTTTATCTCATAAAAACTCACGTTTTTCATCCTTCCAACTATGCATATCATCCTAACAGATATCATGCCACAGTTAAGAGAAAGCAGTAATCAAAAATTTGATTTTGTTCACCTGGATCACACAACCGGGATCAAACGTTATTTTTTCACTCGGAACACACAATCGAGAAAAATAAAACGATAAGCTGTAATAAAATAGTAAGCTCCACTCAGCCCACACAGCCGAGGAGAAAAGATGTAAATAAAATCCTATGTACCGACTTTGTCGTACAAACAAAAGTAACAACTATAGACTTCTGCCCATTACCCTAGTCCTGAACCACTGAAGGTATGTTAGGTAATGACAAGTTTTATACGGAGTTATAACAACAACGCCATTCACGGAGGCAACTGACTTCTTTACGGATTTCCCTTACCGATGGGAAAGCACCTAAATCACACACTTGTTTCTTTACGGTTTGTCAGGATCGATGAACGAAACCAAATCACACACCTGTTTCTTTACGGATTGCCACGACCGATGGACGAAGCAAAATCAAACCACGTTTACGGGGATTAACCCGAGGGGCCGTAGCGAACCCACTCTGCGCACGTTTTTGGACTTACACCAAGGAGCAATGGAAGCTCAACTCAACACACACACTGTCACGGTACATCTATGGAGAACATTTTAAAATTTCCGTAGTTCAACTACGAAACCCACAAAACAGTTTATACAACACGTGTATAAAAGAGATCCAATCCATCAAAATAGAGATCTAAAACCATTTTCAACAAAACGTTTAAAATGTGAGATTCAACCCCGCAAGTTAGCACCAAACCTCCAAAAAGACGTTTTTCACCCGATTTCACAAATCACCATTTTCAAACCTCTTTTTGAAAATCACGGATGTCAACACACCCGGATTATGTATACAACCAAGAAAAGGCGTAAAAACTCACTTTACCCAAAAACCAAGATTTACATATGAAAATCACATTTGATGTATTTTTTACCCGGTGAAAACACGCATAATTATACAAAACACCCTTATACAGTAGTAAGATCTAGAATCCTACCTCGGCGAGTCAAAACTCGAAGTCTAAAAAATTGAACCTCGACGAAACTGAATTATGCCCAGATATATACGAAGCCCCTGGCACCAGCATCAAGGATCCATAATCAGATTGCTGAAAATCGATCCCTGGGCCATCAGAAATCTAGAGAGAAGGCAGAGAGAACCGAACCTTAGCTTGGCAAAAAGCTCCATCAAAATATCTCAGCCCCTGATATTTATAGAAAAATACCAAATTTCTCAGTTCAGTCGACTGGACCCCAGTTCAGTCGAGGGTGTTAGGTACATCTAGTTGCCCCAGTTCAGTCGACTGAACAGCCTACTAAAAATCTCGAAAAAAGCCTACCGCCACAGTTCAGTCAACCGAACACCCTAGTTCAATCGACCAAACTAGAAAATCTCGGTCCAGTTGACTGGGCCAACTCCTCCAGTCGACCGAACCTCAAGGCAGCATGTTTTTCTGTGTAAAACTGGTTTTCTAGCCTTAAACCAACCTAAACAAGCCTCAACAGAACCCGAACACAAGCCAAAGATGTACCTAACACCTTCCGAAGGTTACGAGATAACTCGAACGCTTAATCATTCCAAAATGAATCGAATCGGGGTCTCACACTAAATGTACGGTAAATAATAGGTTCGAATTGAGAGACAGGAAAATCCAAACAGATGATCGTTCCAAGGAAAACCATGCATAGGGCTCACAGGGACAAATGACATTGGCATTTAGAGCAACCTAGGTCAATCCTTCAGTTCTTCATGGTTCAATGCAGCCAAAGAACTGATGCATCACAAAATCAGCCTACATCAAGATACTTCCCATACAAAATTAGGAGACCACCACTGATAAACACAGAGGAAAGGGGCAGAATTGTCAAATCAGAGTAACTATCAACATATCTATTAAGGTGTGCTTCATGATAAATACCTGACAAGGAACTAAACAACCTAATAAGCCCCTCAATAACTTCCAAAATCAAAAGCATTTGATATCAGAAAATCATACTACCAAAGCAACCTTGTATTTCCAAGAAATTACATTCATAAGTCATCATATTGCACCCACTTAGAAAAAGGGCCCAGAAAAGTAACATTATTATTAAGGGAAAAAACAAGATCTCTTTCAATTGTTTGTATAATAAGAACTCAAGCAAGGTGCAGAGGAGTACTCTTAAAACAGATAGTCCACTCACTCTAGCTTTATCCTGTCTACATCACTCATCAACCCTTCAAGCTGCACAGAAACGTCAACTATAATTGAAGGTAATCTAGCCACTAGTAATTTTGAGAAGGAAAAAAATATTTTATTTAATTTTTGTTATTATTTATTTTGATTTTTTTTTTGGGGTGGGGGATACCTTAACAATCCGCCGCAAAAAGTAATCCCGAACGACTTAGTTGGTTTTGCTTCAACCACATGAATCATGTCCTGCATAGACAGAAACGGGGTCACTCAGATCTAAAGATCAACAAATCTAAGCAATCTCCAATCACCCAACTTCACGTTCCTCCGCGCAGAATTCTTGTCATTACAACTGCGTAAACTAGAATCCACTTTATAATATGCGTCGCCTGAAGTACATAATATATACTGAGTCAGACCCAATATGTCAAGCCTCACATGCATGTAGTCACAGTTCTTTGAATCAAGGCAAGGAGCAATTCATGCAAATGAAAGAATGGACAACCCGAAGTTATCTGGCTGAAATTACGCTTTTTAAGCTGCATTTTGGAAGAATTGAGTGGTTCTAAATCCCGAATACATTTTGGCATCTACACAATTCGATCGTCTTATTCAAAAGTGCGTTTGTACCATATAACCTTCTAAAAGATCACAAACAGGCCTTAATAGAATATTGCTTTGAACAAGAAACTAATACTACAAAACTAAAGACATACATCCTCAATGTAGAAGTCAAGATCAGCATTGGAGATGATTTTTCCATCAGAATCCACAACATGAGTTTTATTCTTGTATGTAATCAAAATTGTCCTGCAGGGCAATAAGCATGGCAAATAGCTCAGAAGATCATAACCAAATGTACGTACTCAACCACAAACAAACAAGAAGCAAGAATTTGCAGAGCAGCGGTGCTGATTTTAATTTTTCTTGTGACGTCGTGTCTGGACAAGAAGTGCGAGATTGGTGAATCTATCCTATTGAGTTACTTAAAGATGCGGGAATGGTTTAATGTAAAAATATGCCGTCTGATATCACCCCTTCAATGGCTATTCCCCTTTCGATTTCCCCATCCAACACTTAACCGACGAAAGAGAGGGGGAAAGATCTACATAATATTTCACCTCAAAGTGTGTTCATCCACTGCCATGTAAGTTACAAGCTTCCCAAGGGAGACGGTCCAATATGCTTTCAAGAAGGTCTGGACACCTGATAGCAACTGCTGCCGTTTGACCTCATACAAGAACAACTTCAACTGAAGCAATCAGTGGCCTGTCTTAACCTCTTAAATCTAAAATGCAAAAGATAATTCTGGATAAATATTAATAGGGTGATTGTAAATGCACTTTTTTCTTTGGACAATTGTACCAGTATTGATTCATCGTGTACAAGTGTCTCGATGCATGAGGAGGGTGTCCAAAGAAAATAAGTGTGGGCATTTAGAATCACCCCCATCAATATCTGTCTTCCTTTAATCAAATGCCTGATAACAAGCAAGTTCCAACATAACTTCATTTATCCTAATCAATTGGAGCCTAATCAACATAAAGCAGGGCAGAAAACCAAACTAATATTTGTCCTAATCAATTGGAGCCGGCTATATGAATCATTTTCCATTGTTAAGCTAAAGCAAGGCAGGAATTTAAGATAAATGCATTCAAAATAAATCAATAAAGACAGAAAGACATATTGTTCCTGTGTATATTCAATAATAATGAATTTCTCAAGTTTCTTTCCCTCATTTTTCCAAAAGCAAACTTAATTTCTTTCATCAAACAAAAATGTGCCCAACTTACTTCTAACCTACTCCAACTTTGAAAGTGTCGAGACACCCTTTGTTCTCTTGTATGCATCACTTTTCTTAATTGCATATTGTTGGGAGACAAACCAACGCCAAAATAAAATATCTACATGCTCGGTGATCCAGAAAATACATCTTTATTAACTTT
>JAOTRH010179638.1:0-12053 GCA_034768845.1 Heliamphora exappendiculata | reverse complement strand
CAGATTCTGTAAATTGTTGAAAGTCTAATAAAGATGTATTTTCTGGATCCCCGAGCATGTATTTTATGTCGGCGTTGAAAATTCTCCCAACAATAAATTCATTCACACACTTTATATATATTATTTTTACAAAATTATGCCTTGCATATCTATATAATAAAATAAGAGTGAAAAAAGTTTGGAACATATTTTATATTAATGGTTTGAGTGCCTTTACGCATGAGTTAATTCCTAATTTACAAACAATACTGAAAAAATCAATACAGAAGATGAAAGCGTATACACGCATATATGTTTTTATACAAGTATATGCATATGTACATATAGGCAAAGAGAGAGAAAGAGATGGGTGAGTAAACTGAAGAAAAGGATACTGCTATTTGCACTATCACTGATAGTTTTTTTGAGAAACTTATCTTTAAGAAGATTACTATCACTGAAGTAGAAATCAATCTGCGTTAAAATCATAACACGAACAAAAAGGGTTAGATTTTCCCCAAATTGTTCTGCACAACCTAAAAACTAAATCGGTAGATGAAAACAATCATTACTCAACCTGATGGACTTAATAAGATAGTATAGATTAGTTAATTTAAAATAACCAAACACGGCCTTAAAAAGATCCAAATTACCAATGAATTAACTATTAACACATTTGACAACAAAAAGGAGAAAACTTACAAATCTGAGTTTGATTACAGGGCGAGAAGAAGACGCGAAGATGCGATGAGTGTAATGTTAAATTATCAACACTTCGATTCGAAATCGTCGTGAAATTAGGGGGGTCTTGGCAATGGAGAAGCGGAGGGAAACAGGAATGAAGGAGACCGACGACGCTACATATATATATATATATATATATATATATATATCGAGAAACTTATCTCAATAGAGAAATCGCTCCCTATATATATCACAGGCGAATGAATAGCGCCTCTTTCAAGTTATTTTCATTGACTTTTGCCACCATGGATTCCGACCTAAAAAGGCAGATAAAAACAGAGAGAGTGAGGATGCAATTTTAGACTAACTGTTTGCAGTTTTAGCCTGTGTTTGGGGTTTTTTTTTTTTTTTTTTAAATATTGTTTTATTTAAATTTTTTTTAAAAAGTTTACTTATTTAGTTTTAATTGATTTTTTTTATATTTTTACATCTTTTTATTTTAAAAAAAATTAAAAAAAAAAAAATCTAACCCAAATATAAGCTTAGAGTTGGATGAAAAGTTAAAAAGGGAGTTGTTTTGTGGGACACTTGAATGTGTGGGGGGATAAATAATATTTTTCTTTTTTACTCTTGTGCCCTTACAGTTAATGAGTTGAACTTTCGTTTACATTGCATTTTTTAAATTATTTAGGGCTAATTTGAAAAATAAAATTGTGTGAGTCGGCTTTAAAAATTTGTTCATACCAAATTAACTTGATTTGTTCATACTAAACTAACATGTTCTTTATATATATATATATATATATATATTGAAAGTATTTATATATCGACAAAATGCTTACTAGATCAAATTAATTTAAAATTATTTTATAATTATTTTTATATTATTAAAATCATATAAGAAAGATTACTTAACATATTTTAAATAATTATATTTTAATAATGAATGATATTTATATGCTTAAGTTCTTTTTTTAAAGTACGTAAAATACAAGTGAGTAACTAAAATTATGTGCATTTTAATTTGCAATAGGCATAGATCGCAATATTAAGAATTATATTATATATGAACTTATATTTAAACAAAAAAAAAATGATGCCAATTTAATATATATGTCAACTAGCAAATTACCTGTGTTTAAAGACACATTGCAATAAAATTTTATACACTACTTTTTTTTAATGAATTAGTAATAAAAGTTGGTGATTAAATTGATTTCTCCACGTATGTTTGCTCTTAAAATTTATGCATTTTAAATTATTGTTTAAATTTAATCCAACGATTTAATTATATTAAACAATGTTTTTACACAAATAATTCGCGAGCCTATATATTTCAGAATATTCGGGCCAATTTACGTATATTTTGACTAATTTCTTGGGATTAATTCCACCATTCGCTAATTAAAGTCGAGTCAAAACTCCTCATAATTAAATTAAAGTCATGTTTGGATTCTTTACAAAACATACTCTTTTCAAAAACAAAAAAAAAAAACTTGTTTGGCGATCTATTTTTTAAATTTCTTTTTAGATTTCTTTTAAAAGAATAAATTTTTTAAAAAAGGAATATCACAAAGATATTTTTTAATTCTTGAAAATGGATTAAAAGCATAAACAATCCGAAAACAATTTGTGCTTCCAAATTTTTTAATTTTTTGTTTCACAAACATAAATTTTTTTAAAAATATATAGAACGATTCCAAGCAGTACAATCAAGACTTTGGACAGAATATTTAATTCATCACAATACTTAAAATGAATGTATTAAGTAATAATGAATTAAGCTTGTGTTTAGCCTGCCTTAAAAGTCAAGTTTTTTAGTTTTTTCTACAAAAAGAAACTACTTGATTTGTCTTAGCTTGATTTTTTGGCATTTTTCTCTCACAAAAAAGTTATAATTTGGCATTTACTTTTATTCAAAAAATCTAAAAATTACTTAAAAAAATTAGTCCAAACACATACTAAGATAATTTAAAACAAAAATTCACATCACTTCAAACTTAGTCCCTTAAAAAATGTCGTCTAAAAACTTGAAATATTTTTAGGAAAATGATATTTCTACTCCACTTTTTTATAAATACACTCCCTTAAAATGTATTTTAATGCACATCGAGGGTATGTTTGATTGACTGAATTAAAAATAAAATTAGATTATATATACCATGAGACTATATATTTTTTATTTAAATTTAACAAGTGGTGGAAGAATTACGCATCAATTGAATAACTAATCTCATAAAATTTAAGATATACAATGTTTAAGATAATATGGTATTAGTAATTCATTCTTATTAGTTCCAAAAGACTATCTATTAAGTAGAATTATATAACTTCATATTATTAATTCAATCAATCCAATATGACCTAAAAATATAATTTTGTATAGTAAAAGACGAATTTTGAAATACACTCGTACAAAAGTAGAGTGAGAATATCAAATCACTATTTTAAATAACATTACTTTTACCTTATTTTAATTTTAATTGAATTTGTATTTTTTAATTCACAATGATCAATGTTCACTGCTATGAAATTTACCACTGCACCACTCCTATTTCATCATTATCACTCCCACCGTGCCATCACCAACCCCATCCCTACCATGCCACCACCAACACTACCTGCCCACCACAGAATAAGTTCAGACAGCTACAAAAAACCAAATACCTCAATTCTACTTGGAATCACCTTTTTAAGCCACAAATAAGTGAAACCAACTTGGACCATAAGCCTCATTCATGACACATGAAATGATAAATTAAACTTACTAAGAAAAAATGAAACCATTTTATTAAGGCTTCAAACTACTTTGTTATTAAGACGATAAGATGCGTCTTCCTCTACTCGATCGCTCCAATTCTTTTTTTTTTTTTGTTGATAATTTAAGATATTCGGACCAGTTTATACGCATCTCGATTAATTCTTGAGAAACTAAGAATATTTTAAAAAATCCTAGGCGCCACCACTTGTTCTCCTCTCGGTTCATTCTTAGCTTTACCATTCCACCACTCTCCTCTCGGTTCATTCTTAGCTTTACCATTCCACCACTGTCATTGTCACCATCAACTGGCACCACACAACCACAATAATCCTAATTATATTGTAATCATCAGTACTTTCACCATCACAATTCCAGTACCATACTACAATCATCGTTGCCATCACCCCACTATCATCATTTCATTGCCACCCAAACATGCCACAATGACAACTTTAGCACCACTACTGTCATCGCTGTCATTATTATTCTACATCCACTATACTCCTATCCTGCCACCCCCACTATGCCAAAAATCACTATTATTGTGAAAATCATGCACCCTCCATGTTGTCACCACTCATTTATTGTCACCATTAATGTCACCACGACATTTACCACCACCATATCCAAAAAAGAAAAATAAAACAAAATAAAACTGATAACTTAATTTTTTTGTTATTTGGTTTTAGTATTTTTTATTTTTTATTTTTTATTTTTGGTAAAAAGACACAAATAAGACAAAAGGCACACAAAAATTCCCAAACTAGGCCTACGTTCTTGTCTGGGATAAAATTATAAAACTTGGCTTACTCTGGGTGTTTTTTAGACCTTTTCATCTTTGAACAAAAAAAAAATGCTTTTCCAGTTCATCTGGATCTTATTGACTTATTTTGTATTTTACTGTTTGCAAAATTTAGTTTAAAAAAATACCTTTTCATGTCATCTATGTAAGAGTAATGAAAAAAGTAAAAGAATTAAACCAAAAATAGAACAACCAAAGCAAGCAACATTAAAATAAGCCAATATCCACTGTTTAAAACCAGGCTTAACTATGTAATGGAAGTATTGTCAAAAAGTGAATTCAAAACAATTCCATAAAGTGATCTATTCATAAGATCATCATATATTCATGACACCAGCCTTAAAAAGTGATTGGGTTGTGTACAACAAGATTACAAAGAGTTACCTGTATTTACAACAAATAGAGACAATGAGGAATGAGAAAAGTCATTTAAACGCTCGCTACCGTTTTAAGCTCATCACTGGGACTAATAGTAAATTCGGAGGTCTCGTGTTTGACTCATACTAGAAGCACTCTGTAATTTACAGGTGATTGCAATAATCCGAATGTTCACATCTCTTGGTGTATTCTTCCATTAAAAAGAAAAGAAAAAAAGAAACACACATTTAAAGGGAAGAATGCATATTGGGCCAGCCTTTTCATCAAAATTGCCTCCCCCTGGAAACTCCTCAGAATTCAAGCAATAAGAAACTCTGGAATTTGTAGTCACAATTAAAAAAGCATATTAGCCACACGATAAGATACCGCAATAGCTACTGGTAATCAATGCAACTTTGCAAGCTCGAGCTATTTGTGCGGGCTAAGATGCGGGTAAAGTCCCAAAATGTGCTCCGGCATAAAGTCGTGCCTTGTTAGGATTCCTACAATCGGAGGTCTCTGCAAAACATGAAAAACAATAAATGAATGTTGATCTTGAAAAACAAAAGTTGGCAACAAGTTATAAATGTCAAGAACGTATTCTATAATAAACATTATAAAGGTTGATATTCAATGTGACCTGGCCTAGAACACTTTTTTTTTATCCTTTTCCCCCTAAAATTTAACCCTTTGAACTTTACTAGTAAACAACCATCTACCCCGTGTTAATCTCAAATGTTACTTGAGAAATCAACACTGGAGCTTAGGATCCGTTCAATTGTGGAGAATTTGAAGTCAGAAAGTTGTTTGTGAGGAAAAAGCACAATGAAGTAAAGGAAAAGGAAATCTGATTTCCAGTTTGTGTTCATTTAACAAAAGAATTTTATAGGAAAGTTAAAATATGGTAGTTGAAAAATAAGTTTCCTTCAAAATCCTGTGCTTTTTTGTAGGACTTTTAAGGGAAAACTAATCCTGTCGCGAAAGTTATGGATAATACCCTACAACTCTAAACAATCAAAAAATGCAAGAAAGGCTTTCGAGTATTTTTCATTCCTTTCCTGATAGGTGAAGGGCCTAAAGGAATTCAGTTGTGAATACACGGCCAGCCTTTTCTTATAAGAACAATCAATTATTGCAAACAAATAAAATCAAGAGTATAAAAATGAAACAAAGTAAAATCAACAGTATCTATTCATCCCGAACAACTTCTACAGCTCTTACTATCTTTCCCTAGTTTGCCACAAAGTTTCTTAAAAGAACAAAAAGCGAAAAGAAACATAGAAAGTCTTTTGATTTTTCATAGAACGAAATGAGATTAATGATAATAGAGAACAATAGGAAGTTACCCCGGCTGTTTTTGGCACCACACACAAGTGCCTAAGACCAAGCTCCCGAAACAGGACTGCAGCTTTGGCAAGAGATACCGTCTCCACTACCGTATACGGAGACCTATTAGTAATTGGATGGAGATCAACATACAACTCCATCTCCTCCTCCTTAATGTCCAAATCCTCTAGCTTGAGCCCCTTCCCTGATCCCGGCTTTGCAAAGTCAAATGCGTGAAACCTCCTTAAAATTTCTGACCCACTCAACAATCTCTGCTTTGTAAATTTCTTTCCTTCAAGCAAAACAAGCAAGTGTGACCTCAAAACGAGCCCACACAACTCTGGCGCGTCTGACAAAGGCGGCTCGTCAATCACGGGGAACCCATTATGCTTTGTTAGATATAGTGCATGCAATATATTGCCCACTTTCTCAACACCAGAGAAAGTAATCAAGGGACCAGAGACAACATCACCTGCAGCCAAGTGCCTCATGTATGGTTGAGCATGGGGTTCCAAGTAAGGCAATCCCTTCATTCTCACTATTTGTTCATAGACTCCCTTGTTAAAACAATCGGCCACGGTTTTTGAAATTAGGAGAACTAGCATCACCAGTGGGAGCATTAACAGATCATTTGTAAGTTCAAGAAGTATGATACAAAGTGACACTGTCATTCTCATGGTTCCACCAAGAAAGGAGGCAGCCCCAAGAAGTGCAAAGAGGCCAACATTGAGATCAGAAATAGGGCCTAGGAGTGTCCCCACAAGGCGTCCGTAGGAGGCTCCAGCAACTATGACAGGGATGAATAGCCCAGATGGAATGGCGATCCCATATGTGACAATACCGAGGCCGTATATAGCAACGAAGCAAATAAAAAGGGTAGACAGGCGAAACTCATCTTTATTGCCAGAGTTAAATAAATTGCGGATGACATCGTCATTGGTGTTAAGAAGAAGGGAGGCAAGATCATTGTAGTGGCCTGGTGGACACTGGAAGTTCTTGTAGTCTCCCGAGCGACCTATGGTTGGGCATTCATCTTTGAGCCCAGGGGGGCAGGGGGTGCACTTTGCGAACCATGGGAGACCAAAAGAGCAACAAGAGGTCAGGAAAGCGATGATGGCGACAAGCAGGATTTTGAATCCAGGACCTCTCCTGCAATTCGTTTTTGATAATCAGCCAAAGACAACAGCTACTAAAGATTTTGCACAATCAGCATGAAAGCTAACAAAATCATGTTAAGTTTCATAGAATTTGGTCCATAGGTTGTACAAAATCTATGAACATAAGGCCTCCAGGATCAGTTCTCGATTGTCAAGATGTGAGGTAACTCAGGTCCAATTGGGGTGGCTTCGGGGAGACACATGGGTTTTCCCCCCCAAAAAAAAAAGAATGAGGAACTAAACATAAAGAGTATATATCAAGATGAAGTCCATATCCAGCAATATAAAATTTGGGAAAGTACAAACTAGTTAACGTAGTAAAAAAATGGGTATAAAAAGAACAATGAACTGTTCTAGGGAACACTGATGAAATTGAATTAATCAAAAAAAATTGCAGAGTATTTGTTATCCTGAAAAAGTTGATTGGATATTGAATTGCATAGCTTTTCATTCAGTGACACATGCTTTACAAAAAAATTGTCCAGAATTCAGGATTCTATTTGCAGGTAAATTCGGGTAAGTGTGACTGATGGCATTCGCTGTAGCCAGCTGTATTCTTATTATTACAAGAGGGCTTATGAGGACATACTCATTGATGATACTATAAGTGCGAAGAACCTTATCCACAAGATAGTTGTATAGGCTTCCCAAAATGCCTCCAATAATTCCAAGTAACATAATTACCAATAGATCGGGGGTGCTATAAGTTGGCACTGCTGAATTGACATCGAACATGATAAGACCTCCTTGCCCAAATAGTCCACATTTTTCACTTCGACAAAATTCTATCAGAGATCTCAAGACGACAGCAACTACAGCTGTTGTGAAAAATGTCCTCCAAAGAAGAGCACTCCGCCACCTAAAAGACATTAAGGACATGATCAATGCCTAAAGAAGAACAAACCCCAAAGCCATAGTTAGTTACAGGAGAAGACAAAGCAAATTAGAATTTATTGAAGTAGTGAACAAAAATTTATGCTTATGTGTACTTATATATTGCAATAGAAGTCTCCTATTTAAATGCTAACACACTGTTACTAGTCTCATGGAGTATCAGTTTATCCCATTACTTCTGCAGATGTCTAAAGCATTTCATTTTAAGCTTCCCAATGAGCATTGCACTCTACTCCACTTCAAACGTATCATCTCTCTCTCTCTCTCTCTCTCTCTCTCTCTCTCTCCTTTTTTTTTTGTAATTTTTACTTTTTCTTATCAATGTATTGTATCTAAACAACTGTTACTGTAGGTTTGGAAATCAAGCAGAAACAAAACATGTGACAAAATTAACTTTCATAATAGGATATAATTCGAAGGGGGGAAAAATCTGGACACAAATCTAAAGAGGAAAAGTTTTCTCAAAATTTATTTTTACCACCAAAGACGATATTGGATTTAATGATGTGTGCATCCAATGCAGAAATTAGTCAAAAGATACCAGTTGTGTGTGTGTGTGTGTGTGTGTGTGTGTATGTGAGAGAGAGAGAGAGAGAGAGAGAGAGAGAGAGACCATGAAGCTGCTTCTTCAAGAGCAAAGAGAACCCCACCGACTGGGGCACGGAAGGCAGCTGCAACACCAGCGGCAGCTCCACAAGTGATCAAATCCCGTCGATCCCTATCATTTTTGAAGTATCTGAGCCATTTCCAAGTCAAATGGTACTTGCGGGAACCTCCCTGTCCAAGTAAGTTGGCTATGCACGAGCCAGTGTGTACCATGGGTCCTTCCTTGCCCACAACAAATCCAGCAGCTACTCCAAATATGGAACCAAAAATCTGAAAAACTTGAATTCTTTTAAATAAATATTAGAATATTAAAAGGAAAAAAAAACTAGAAGGCTGAGGAGGGCTTAAGAAAACAAAACTTCCTATTTCACATTTCTATGTCAGCAATTATTCAACTAAAGTGGCAGATAATAATATGACAATTCATTTACATGCAACAAAGTTCCAAGCTTTATAGCGAAAAAGAAAACAAGAATTAGCAGCGCAACAATGAGTTGCATCTGTCTGCATGCTAAGTTGCTAACTCTCTGGTAATTGTTGGTAATATTCCACGACAAGGATAGTTGCTGAAAATTTTCAAACGAAGATGAATATGGTGAAAAGAGGATTGAAGCTTCAGGTTTTAATTCATGTATTTTTATAAAGATGCAAGAAATTGAAACCAAACCGGCAGGAATATACATGCAATAGCCTAAACTCAATTCTATTAACATTGGATAAGTAGCAGAAAATGCTGTCTTTGTGTTCAAAATTCCCATTTCCAGGAAGTGTGACATATGGAAACTTGCTAAGTTAACAAACCGTACTGGTCCTATCTTCTGCCAAGGAAAACAAATACATACGTTATTGTTTTGCTCCCTTAAGATCCATCATGTTATGATGAGACAAGATAAAGATATAACAGCCTGGCTTATCAAGAAAATAACTTAGAATAGTTAAAAGATGAGGTTGTAACATGTAAGGACAAATGTAAAATTCCAAATCCAAGTTCTTCTTTTTTGCTTCTTAGTTCTTACTAAAAAGTGAGGAGAAGAAAAAGTACAGACAGAGAGATGATCTTCACCAAAAAGTAAAAGAAAAAGGATCTTGAGAAAATGGGAATATACTCCTTTAAGGGAAAGAGAATCTTCCTTTGACTCACTTAATATAGGGTCCTCCTAATAAGAAAAAAGGACACAAACATCATACATGTAAGAAACGGTGCTAACAAATGACCATCCAATAATTTCTTTGACGAGAAAATGGCCAAGCCTCCAAATTTACTTTCTTGGCCTCGCATGAATCATTGGATTTCATTTTGAAATCAATAGAAAGGAGAACACACACAAACAAAATAGCGTACATCACTGGTATGACATGACTATATGTCCTATAACACTTGTTAGATCAACAATTGTCTAATTAAATTATTGATAAATGGGCTCAACAATGCACATCAAGATAACTCTTTCCTCACATCTAACCCCATGTTGCGGCTACAAAGAGAAATATGTTTCACTAAAGAGTGTTCACAGCAGATATTACAAGGGAACAAACATGGGATACAAGATTTGAATCTTGGGACTCCTGGAACAAGAGCTGTAATGCACTAATAGATCAACAATTGTTCCAAAAAAATTAATCTATAAAAGAAAAGGGTAATTTTATTGTTAATAACAGCAAATTCTTGTGGTGAGCCAAACTCGCAAATATTGTAATCAACGGAGGCCGTGAGATGTGAACACTATTTATTTCCTTATTTGATACAATTGTTGATCTACCAATGGAAGTGGATTACAAGGCAAATGATGGCTACTTAGTGAAAGTTGCTAGATCATGGAAGAACCTCCTAGATACATCTTTGACAAAATGGGAGTCCATTTATATTTTTTATTTTTTATTTTTTATTTCTTTTTTGGTAAGTAAACTTTCACTAAAAGATGGAAAAGAAAATCACCACTGTAAAAGTAAAGCAAAAAAAAAAAAAAAAAACAATGTTCCTTCTCAAAATTAAGCTCTTGAATGGGATCTACAAGAGATAGGAAGCGTTCATGAAATTCCTCAAAAATAAAAAATGGAAAGTATTCAAGTATATTGCAATCAGGTTCACAAAGGTTTTCATGATCTCCATTTATTTAATAGCACTTTTTCAAGTTTTTTTTTTAACAGCAAGTTAGCGACAAATAAATATTATGAAAAAAAAAGAAGAAGAGCAAAAAAGACCAAAGGAAGACAAGGAGTCCACCGAAAACGGAACGAAAAAATTACAACTTGCTTCAATTTTTTCCACATATTGTCGTACTCCCTTCCAGCCAAATTACCCAAAAAACCATGCAAACTACACACTTCCAATGAGTTCAGGATTTCCTGTTAATTTCATACCCTTATAAATCAATCCCTAACATTTGAGAACAAGAGGACAAGAATCCAATAGTCGTCGGCAGATTAATGAGCCATGAGGATAGCATTAGCCACTGATCTTTGCATGACAAAAGCAAAAAAAATAAAAATAAAGACAATTCACGAGGAAGGACCCAAAGTTACAAAAATCGCTTTATAACTTCTACAAATAATACCTTTCAGTCAAGAACTTCTAATACTCCGTATTCCTTGATAATATAAGAGTGACCCAACATCAAGCAAAACAGTAAAGACCATCAAACGTTAGGTTTTCTGTATAGAAAACATATGTCGCCCACGTAACTTTATTCTTATTACAGATGGTCTCTCCAAGTGTTTGACCTTCACTTCCATTGTTACGTTACAAATCACCGCTATTATCTCATGGCCCATTAGAGGCATAGGCAGAATACATCTTCTGATGAAAAATCAAAACATTTCTATTTGGATATCCGCTTCACACATTTTTTTTTTTGTAAGTGTTGAAATATTAGATTTAAATTGATTAGAATATTAAATTGATTAAATTGATTTTATTCTGATTTGATTTTATTCTATTATATTTTCTTATTGTTTATCTCTATTTATCTATAAATAGGTCATATATTGTACGGTTTCAATAGACAGAAAATATATAGTTATTTTCTCTTCTCAATTTCTTCATGGTATCAGAGCTACATTCTTGGGACCTGTAGATCGTTCCAGCAGCGCAGCCCACAGCCCACAGCGCCGCCGCCCTCGCCGCCACTGCTGCACACTCGCCGGCGCCACTGCACACTCACCAGCACACTCGCCGTCGTGTGACTCGCGTTACCAACTGCTGCCGTCGCGTCGCCCGAGATCTGAGGTGTCCGCCGTCGTCCCGTCTGTGACTCGCGTGTGCCGTCGCGTCGCCCACAGCCCAGATGCTGCCGTCGCGTCGCCCGAGATCTGAGGTGTTCGTCGTCGTGTGACTCGCGTCACCGCTGCTGCTGCCGTCGCGTCCTGTCGCCGACACCGTCCCGGGACACACCGCCGTCGTCTGCTTGCTCCCGTTGCCTCAGGCCGTCGCCGACACCTTCGCGGGACACGACACCGTCGTCAACTTGCTCCCATCGCCTCAGGCCAT
>JAOTRH010179627.1:1091-12054 GCA_034768845.1 Heliamphora exappendiculata | reverse complement strand
ATGAAATGCACCGTCGCCAGGCGCGCGCAGATGCGATCCGGGTTTTCGGAACGCTTGAAACCCACCTCGATATCGACCTCGAAGCTGCGATCCCGTTGGAGATCGTAGGAGCAGCTGAGATGCACGGAGCGCGATTCCAGACGATCCTGCAGGCTGCCGAGCCGTGGGGCGAGCCACAGCACGCCGAGCGCCTCCGATGCGCCGATGCGGATCTCCCCTGGTGAAACGAGGGGAGGCGCCGCGTCTATGTCCAGCGTGTCCAGCCCCGTGCGGATACGCCGCGCGACCGCAAGGAGATCGACACAGGCGGCCGTGGCGGTGACTCCCTTCGGCGAGCGCCGGAAGAGCCTCAGCCCGACGGCCGCCTCGGTGGTCAACCCGACGGCTCGCGCCGACGTCTGACCGTCCCGTCCGCCCGACCCGTGTGGGTCACTTGGGCAGGGATCACTCGGGCAGGGTGACGCCCCGTTCGGCGGCCGCTTCGGCCACGGCCTCGAGTTCGTACAGGGCCGCTTCGACTTCCGCCGGATAGACGTTCTCGCCTCCGGAGATGTACATGTCCTTGCGGCGATCAACAATGAAGTAGAAGCCGTCGGCATCGCGCATGGCTGCATCGCCGGTCTTGAACCAGCCCTCGACGAAGGTCGACGCCGTCAGCTCGGGCTGATTCCAGTATCCCGACGTGATACTCGGACCTCGCAGCCACAGCTCCCCCACCGCGCCGGGAGGAACCTCCCGGCCATCCTCATCCACCACCCGCGCCTGCATGGACAGATAGGGCAGACCGCAGGAGCCTGCCTTGTCCCGCAATACCTTGGGATCGTGCACGGGCATGCCGAAGGAGGACCCGGTTTCTGACATCCCGAAGCCGTCCGACATGGCAATACCGGCATCGACGAAGCGCTCGATCTGGGCACGCGGATTGGGGGCGCCGCCGGTGGCATACACGGTCAGCCCCCGCAGCATCTGCGGCTTGAACCCCGGTTGCTGCCACAGCATCTGCGCCATCTGCGGCACCGAAAAATAGTGCGTCACGCGCAGTTCGGGGTCTGCGATGCGCGCCAGGGTCAGTTCGGCATTGAAGCCCTTGGAAATCAACGAGGTCCCCCCCGCCAGCAGCACCGAGCGTACTGCGGCAAAGAGCCCTGCGGTATGGAACATGGGCATGTCGCACAGCACGGCGCTGTGGGGGGTGACCCCATTACCCAGATTGAAATTGATGCAGCCCCAGAACGCGTTGTGCTCCGAGACCATGACGCCCTTGGGGCGGCCACTGGTGCCGGAGGTATACAGCAGCGTCGAGGTCTCCTGCGCCGGACGCCTCACCGGCACCGCCTTGGCGTCAGTCGCCACCGCCTCAAGTTCCGATGTGAGCACGCGCCGCCCGCTGAAGGCCTGGATGTCAAACTCGGGGTCATGCGCCAGCAGCTGCGGCTGCGCATCGTCGACCAGCACCGCCAGTTCCGGCCCCGCCAGGCGCCAGTTGAACGGTACGTAGATGGCACCCGCCCGGATCGTCGCCAGATGCAGGATCAGCTGCGCCGCGGAGTTGCGCCCCAGGCTTGCGATCCGTACTCCACTGGCCGGGCCGAACAGGCCGGTCAGCCAGGAAGCAGCGCGCGCGACGTCGCGATCGAGTTGTGCGTAACTCCAGCGGCGCCCGGATTCGAGCTCAATGCAAGCGAGCGCGGATGGCCGGCAACGGGCGTAGTACGCCACCGGGTCGAGCTGCACGGGGGCGACTCCCCCAATCAATTGCCGCATGCGAAGCTTTCAGCCTTGTCTGTGTCTCCCTGGCCAGTGTAGCGCGCCACGGCCGGATACGCGCATAACAGCCGCGTGCGTCCGGGGCCAATGATTCTTGCCCGGCACCGGGAACACCCGCACGAAGTCATCGGCCTTGCCGCCGAACCTGTGGTCCACCTCGCGCCACCAGGCAAGGGTGTCATCGAGGGAAAACATCGGGTCCGATACCCCGTGGTACACCAGCAGCCGGCAGAAATGCGCCTGGCTCTTGAAGCCATGCGCAGCAGCGCTGTCGCCGATGCCCATGCGGGCGTGCAGCGGATCGGCCAGCGCCTGCGCGGCCTGCTCCATGCGCCGGTGCTGGACGCAGTCGCAGTCCGTCCTGCCATCGCCGTTGAACAGCATGTGCACGTAGCGTGCCCAGGTCAGGATCACCCAGACGCTGCCGTACCGGCACCCCGCTGGTTGTGAACTTCTGCAGCATTGCGCGAGTCTGACCCGCCCGCGCATGCCCGCCAGCCTCAGGTTGCCATATCAACGGCGGTGCGGATTTCAAAGCAGCGGTGGATCTTGGGATTGCGCTCAAAGTCCAGTGGCAGGGTGGCGCGGGAGATGTCGCTCACCGCATAGCGCTGCAGCAAGGACTCATCCAGCTTGAACCGCTGCGCGTTGGTCGAGAACACCAGCACGCCATCGGGTGTGAGCAGCTGCGCGGCCTGGTTGATGAGCTCGCCGTGATCGCGGCCGATATCCAGCACACCCTGCATCCGCTTGGAGTTCGAGAAGGTCGGTGGATCGAGGAAAATCAGTCCGTAGCGCTCGCGGCGCCGCACCGCGTCCGCAAGCCACACCAGGCAGTCTTCCTGGACGAGCTCATGCGGCTCGCGGGGCATATGATTCAATTCCAGGTTGCGGCGCCCCCATTGCAGATAGGTGCGCGACATATCGACCGAAGTGCTGGCACGTGCACCCCCGGCCACCGCGTGCACGGTCGCGGTCGCTGTATAGCAGAACAGGTTCAGGAATCTCCGGCCGGCCGCCAGCTTTGCCACCCGCTCGCGGGTCAGGCGGTGATCCAGAAACAATCCCGTGTCCAGGTAGTCATCGAAGTTGACCCAGAGCGAAAGCCCCGACTCCTGCGTGGCATGAAACACAGCCTGGGCATCGAGCTTTTTGTACTGCCCGCCAGCCACCTGCTTGCGCCGCAGCCGCAGACGGATGCGCTCACCCGGCACTCCGGTTACCTCGGTCAGTACCGACAGCGCTTCACTGCGCCGGCGCCGCACCGCTTCGGGATCAATGCTGGCAGGCGCCTCATATTCCTGCACGTACAGCCAGTCCTCGTACCCTGCCTCTGCCAGGATGCGGTAGCGATCGATGGCCAGGGCGTACTCTGGCATGTCCGCGTCGTACAGACGATAGGCGAACACCTTGGCGCGTTCAGCCCAGGCGTCCAGGCGTTTGAAGTTCTTGCCCAGCCGGTTGGCGAACATGCGCGCACCGGGTGTATCGGCCAGCGCGGCATCCGCCACCAGACCGGGCCGGCGGCGGCCGATCTCGCGAAAGCTGCCGGGCTCCACTTCAAGGCGCAGCAGCCGGCACTCAATGGCGCCATTCCACAGCACATGCGTGCGCCGTGCGCGGATTCCCAGCTCCAGGCCCAGCTGCGGTGAGCCGGTGATCACTGCCGCCTGCCAGCCCCCGAAACGCTCGCGCAGGATGGCGCCCAGCTCCCGGTGCGTGGCGCGCGCAGTGGCCTCATCCTCGAGGCGCACGCCGTAGGGCGGATTGGTCACCACCAGGCCCGCACGCTCACCGGGAGGTGGTGCCGCATCGGCCAGTACGCCCATGCTGAACTGCACCCGGTCAGCAATGCCGGCACGGCGGGCATTGCTGACCGCGGCATGGATGGCGGCCGCATCACGATCGATGCCCCGCAGCGCTTCCCCGGGCGGCAACGCCTCACCCTTGCGTTCTTCGGCCTCGGCCACGAGATGCTGCCAAAGCACCGGATCGTGTCCCTTCCAGTCCAGAAACCCAAAATAGTCCCGGCCCAGGCCCGGGGCAATGCCGGCAGCAATCAGGGCCGCCTCGATCACCAGCGTGCCCGAACCACACATGGGATCGAGCAGCGGCGCACCGTCCTTGGCCAGTGCGGGCCAGCCGGCCCGCAGCAGCAGGCCGGCCGCGACGTTTTCCTTCAGCGGTGCCTCGCCCTGCTGGGCACGGTAACCACGCCGATGCAGGCTCTCACCTGACAGGTCCAGCGACAGCGTGATACGCGTGTCCTGCGCATGCGCATGCACGCGTACGCCGGGCCGCTCGCGCTGCACATCGGGACGATAACCCGCCCATTCGCGCAGGCTGTCAACAATGGCGTCCTTGAGCTTCTGCGCGCCGAACTGGGTATGGGTGATGGCCGGATGCTGGCCGCTGAAGTCGCAGGCCAGGGTGACTCCCGGACCAATGTGCGCCTTCCAGTCCACGCGCCGCGCACCGGCATAGAAGGCCTCGGTATCCGGCGCGTCATACTCCGCGAGCACCAGGAACACCCGATTGGCCGTGCGCGACCACAGGCAGGCGCGATAGGCCTGTTCCAGCGTGCCGGCGAAAGCGACGCCGGTGCCGCGCTCGCGCGCGCCCTCGACGCCCAGTGACTTGAGTTCCAGCCCCAGAAGGTCGGCCAGACCCCGGGGACAACTGGCCATGAAATTCAACGCCGGAGCAGCTTGCTCTGTATTCATGCCGGCTCCACATCCGCCGGCAGGTCTGACGCAAGGTGCACCGCCAGCGGCCGCGGCGGCGTCACGGCACTCACGATTTCGCAGGCTTCACGGCCCACGTTGCGGAAACGGTGTGGCAGCTGACTGGCAAAGTAATAGGCATCCCCCGGACCCAACACGCGCGTCAAACCACCCACGGTCAGCTCGATGCGCCCGCGCACCACCACCCCGCCCTGCTCACCGCGGTGTTCAAGGGTTTCCTCGCCGATGGCGGCGCCCGGCGCGAACCGCTCGTGCAACAGCGACAGCTGCCGGCCGCTGCGCTGTGCGGCCACCAGCCGCCGCGACACCGCAGGACCACCGGTTTCGATCAACTCTGCCGCTGCAAAGAACGCCTGCGGCTGATGGCTCTCGTCGAGGGCGAAGAACTCGGCCAGGGTCATGGGTACGCCATCCAGGACTTTTTTCAGAGAGCTGACCGAGGGGCTCACGCGGTTCTGCTCTATGAGCGAGATCAGGCCGTTGGTGACCCCGGCGCGCCGGGCGAGGGCGCGCTGTGACAGGCCAAAGGCCACCCGCACGCTACGCAGTTTCGCGCCCACATCGATTATCATTATGTCAAACGCTCGTGTTCAAGATGCTGAACAGTAGCGGATATATTCATTTGCTCGTAGCCCGGATTGTCAACTTTATTTACCATTCAGAACTTTATTGACTGACGGGCGTGCGCCCTTCCCCCAAAATCACACGGACGATGCCAGCCGCAGCAGCGTTCCGCGGAGAACAGGATGTCTGAGCTTCAGCTTGAAAACATGTTCATGCCCTTTACCGCCAACCGGCAGTTCAAGGCCAACCCGCGCCTGCTGTCGAAGGCATCGGGCATGCACTACTGGACCCCTGAAGGGCGCCAGGTGCTCGATGGTACCGCGGGCCTGTGGTGCGTGAACGCCGGCCACGGCCGCAAGGAGATCACCGAAGCCGTCGCGAAGCAGCTGGAGACGCTGGATTTCGCTCCGGCCTTCCAGATGGGCCATCCGATCATGTTCGAGCTGGCCACCCGCCTGGCAAAGCTGGCACCCCAAGGCCTGGATCACGTGTTCTTCACCAATTCCGGCTCCGAATCGGTAGACAGCGCACTCAAGATCGCGCTCGGTTATCACGCCATGAAAGGCGACCTGCGCCGTACGCGCCTCATCGGTCGCGCGCGCGGTTATCACGGCGTGGGTTTCGGCGGCATCTCGGTGGGCGGCATCACTCCCAATCGCAAGATGTGGAACAACTCGCTGATTCCGGGCACCGAGCACCTGCCCCATACGCACGATCTTGCGCGTAACGCCTTCTCCCGCGGGCTGCCACAGCACGGCGCGGAACTTGCGGACGAACTGGAGCGCATGGTTGCGTTGTACGACGCCTCGACCATTGCCGCAGTGATTGTCGAGCCCATCGCCGGTTCCACCGGCGTGCTGCCACCGCCCGTGGGCTATCTCAAGCGCCTGCGCGACATCTGCACCAAGCACGGCATCCTTTTGATTTTCGACGAGGTCATCACCGGCTTCGGCCGTACCGGTTCGGCCTTTGCCGCCACCGAGTTCGGCGTCACGCCCGACCTCATCACCTGCGCCAAGGGCCTCACCAACGGTGTGATCCCGATGGGTGCGGTCATCCTCAGCAAAGCCATCTACGACGCCTACATGAGCGGCCCGGCCGGCATCGAGCTGTTCCATGGCTATACCTACTCCGGGCACCCGGTGGCTGCGGCAGCAGGCCTCGCCACCCTGGATCTCTACGAGCGCGATGGCCTCCTGACCCGCGCCAAGAAGCTGCACAAGGAGTGGGAAGATGCAGCGCATGCCCTCAAGGGCCTGCCCCACGTCATCGACGTGCGCAACTACGGCCTGATCGTGGGTCTGGAACTCGCCTCCATCGAGGGCAGCCCGGGCAAGCGCGCCTACGATGTGTTCGTGAAGGCATTCGAGAAGGGCTGCCTCGTGCGCCAGACCGGCGACATCATCGCCATGTCGCCGCCGCTGATCGTGGAAAGCAAGCACATCGATCAGCTGTTCTCGACGCTGCGGGACATCCTCAAGGAAGGCTGAAGCAGGGGCGGCCCTGCAATTGCCGACGCCGAGCGGGTCAGGCGAAAGCGCCCGGGAGTCCTTGGGGGACTCCCGGGCGCGATTTTCACTCCAACTCAGCGCAGATCAGTGGTGCTCTTCGTGTTCGCGGGGAGCCTCCCTGTGCTCCTGCTGCGGACGACTCTGCTGCGCATGCTGCTGGGGCTCGGGGCGTTGCGGCTGCTCATGCTGCTGCGGCCGCTCCTGCTGCTGGCGTTCAAACTGCTGACGTTCGCCTTCCGGGCGCTGCGCCTGCTGCCGTTCAGACTGCTGCCGCTGCATTTGCTGGTGCTCGGCTTGCTGGTGTTGCACCTGCTGATGCTGCCCGGCCTGATCGCGCTGCATCCCTTGCGGGCCCTGTCCGGCGTGGCCATTGAAGCCGGGACGGTTGCCGCCCCCCGCCTCATGGTTCATCGGCGCCGCGCCACGCGCGCGCTCCACGCCCGGACCGTTGAACACCGCCGGCCGTGCCGTAGCGGCGATACCGGGGTGGCCCCCGTTTGCCCGGGCCGACAGCTCAGGATTGTGCTGGGCCTCCTGTACATGCTGCCGCTGCATCCCGGTGGGCGCGAAATGGTGCTCCTGCTCTGCCATGCGTTCCTGCGGCGTGGGCCGTGAGGCGAGACCGCCCGGCCCCCCGTTGAAGCTCACACGGTTCACAGTGACATTATTGACCACGCTCTCGCGGTAGGTGTTGTGAATGATGTTGACGTTCACGTTCGTGACGGCAGCGTTATAGGCGAACCTGCCACCTTCCCAGCGGCCGCCGGCAAAGCCCACACCGCCGTAGCCAAAGCCGTAATTCACGCCGCCGTAGAAGCCCACGTGGGGACCCCAGTAACCGGCGTGCCAGCTATAGATGCCGTCCACCCAGCCCCAGTAGCCCGGCGTCCACAGCACACCGACCTCAGGCGGTTCCACCCAGGTACCCGGAACCCAGTAGTAGCCATCGGGGCCATAAGCCCAGTAACCGGGCGTCCACATATAACCCACCACCGGGCATGGGGGCTGGACGTACACCGGCAACGGTGGCGGTGCCAGGCGGATCTGCACACTCACAGCCGGCGGCGCGACGCCAAACACAACCGTCTGGGCCTGCGCTTCACTGCCGATGAACAGCGATGCGGACAGGCTGGTGATGACGGCTGCGGCCATCGAAAGCTTCTTAATGGTTCTGGGCATGTGTGATTTCCTTCTGCAGATGCTCGCTACTGGCGGCTTTATCAGACACAACGCTACGCCAAGCAGCGCGCCGACAACATTTACAGAAAGTTAAGCTTTGTAACGTCGCACTTCAGCGACGCACCCAGTCCTTGAATTCACAACTATTTGAAATTAACGCCGGCTGGATGGTTTCAAAGCACGGCAAGTTCACGCACCAGGGCGGGCCCCCGATAAACCAGCCCGGTATATACCTGCACGAGGTTGGCGCCTGCATCGAGCATCGTGCGCGCATGCGCGGCGCAGCTGATGCCCCCCACGCCAATCAACGGCATGTCCGGCCCCAAGAGCTTGCGCAGCTTGCCGACGACCACTGCAGAACGCTCGCGCAGGGGCTCTCCGGACAGACCACCCGGCCGCTCGGCGTGTTCCAGGCCCAGAACTGCGGCGCGATCCAGCGTGGTGTTGGTGGCGATCACTCCATCGATGCCCAGGCTTGTAATCACCTCTGCCGTGACGACGAGTTCGTCGTCACTCAGATCTGGCGACAGCTTCACCACCAGTGGTACCTGCCTGCCGGTGGCGCCTACAAGCTCCGCGCGTGCCTCCAGCAAACCGCTCAGCAACGGGCGCAACTGCTCCCCGCCCTGCAGACTGCGCAGGCCCTGGGTGTTGGGTGAGGAGATGTTGATGGTGACGTAGTCGGCTACGGCGTACACCGCGCGCAGCGCGGCGATGTAGTCATCAGTAGCATTTTCAAGCGGCGTGGCGGCGTTCTTGCCGATGTTCACGCCGCAGACACCGGCAAAGCGCCGGGCCGCGAGCCGCGCGACGGCGGATTCGACGCCATCATTCGGGAAGCCCATGCGGTTGATGATCGCGCGCGCCTGCGGCAGCCGGAACACCCGCGGTGGCGGATTGCCGCTCTGAGGCCGGGGCGTGAGCGTACCCACTTCGACAAAACCGAAACCCAGCGCGCCCATGGCATCGACGCAGGCCGCATTCTTGTCGAGTCCTGCCGC
This sequence comes from Heliamphora exappendiculata, assembly GCA_034768845.1. NCBI lineage: Eukaryota > Viridiplantae > Streptophyta > Magnoliopsida > Ericales > Sarraceniaceae > Heliamphora > Heliamphora exappendiculata. The sequence goes on along the minus strand of JAOTRH010179627.1, from coordinate 3,288 downwards.
CAGACCGACGCGATTGGGAAATTCGAGGCCCATCAGCCGCACCGGCGTTCTTGCCGCCACCTTCGGCAGCACCGAGAGCAGGCCCAACCGGTGTGCCGCAGCAAGCCCTGAGAGCGTCAGACGGTGCGCCCGCTCCGCTTCGAGCTGGAACAGCAGTGAACGCGCGAGTGCGTACATCCTTAGACGTCTTCCGCGTGCCGTTGCTCAGGCCCGCAGCTGCAGTTCGTCGGCGGCGAATTTGAGATCGAGTGGCTCGATCAACACCTGCTTCGCGCCATCCTGCACCACACCGGCAGTCCAGGCCTCAACACCCACCGAACGCGCCGCGGCAATCGCGGCAGCCGCCCGGTCCTGCGGCAGGAATAGTGCAAAGCCGGCGCCCATGTTCAAACTGCCATAGGCTTCGCGCGCGTCCAGCTGACCTTCACGCTGCATGAACTGCAACACCGGGGGCACCGGCGGCAGGGTATGCATGCGGTAGGTGAACTCCCCTGGATGACGCATGAGCTTGCGCCAGCCATGGCCGGTGACATTCACGGTGTAATGCGGGATCACGTCCGCGGCCCACAGCGCCTTGAGCACCGGCGGATACAGCACGGTGGGATCGAGCAGTGCCTCGCCGAAGCTGCGACCGTCACCGATGCGCGTGGCATAGCCCTGCGGCAGATGCTCGGCCAGCTTGCGGCCGAGGCTCACGCCGTTCGCGTGGATACCGCTTGCGGCCAGCAGCACGATGGCATCGCCAGCCATCAGCTTGTCGCCCAGGGTCAGACGCTCACGCGGGTTGATGATGCCGACGCTCGAACAGGCCAGATCGATGCTGCCAGGCGCAACCACGCCCGCGAGCGCGGGCGTCTCACCCCCGCCCCAGGACACCTCGCACACATCGCACGCAGCCTGCCAGCCGCGCACCAGGTCTTCCATGCGCACGACGTCATTGAACCAGTCACTGGAACCGGCCGCCCAGTACGCGTGCACCGACACTGGCGCCGCCCCCACCGTCACCAGGTCGTTCACCGCCATAGCGATGGTGTCCTGGGCAATGCTGTCGTAGTGCGTCCGCCCGGAAATCGGCCGCATGGCATCGGCCACGAGCGCCTTGGTGCCCAGGCATTCAACAATGGACGCGATCAGCACGCCGCCCACATCCACGACATAAGCCGACTCACCGCGGGAGGCTCCGATCTCGCTGGCCCCGTGGGCACCAAGGTGACGGATCGTGCTGCGCGCAGCCTGCTGGGCGCGGATTTTCAGCTGGTCGATGCGATGGTAGTCGACGCCCGCCGACTGGTAATCAAGGGGGGGTTGGGTCATCCTGCAATGATATCAGGCCCACCTTGACGGACTCCATGAACTACAAGATCGAACAATATGATGACGCCATCGTGCTCCACCCGACCGCCGAGGCTAGCGCCAGCGTCATCTGGCTGCATGGCCTGGGCGCGGATGGCTCGGACTTCGTGCCCCTGGTGCAGCAACTGCGGCTGCAGACCCGCCAGGTGCCGCTATTCATCTTCCCGCATGCGCCCGTACGCCCGGTCACCATCAACAACGGCATGCCGATGCGCGCCTGGTACGACATCTACAGTCTGACCGAACGCGAGCGGCAGGATGAGGCCGGCATCCGCGGCTCCGCGAAGATCGTCGAAAACATCATCCAGCAGGAGCGCTCGCGGGGCATTCCGGCCAGCCGCATCATCCTGGCGGGTTTCTCCCAGGGCGGCGCCATCGTGCTGCACGCCGGCTTGCGCGAGCGGATCTTCTCCTACGACGGCGAGCATCTCAAGCTGCCGCCGACCTCCATCGCCGTTCGCACCGTGCAGAAGCCGATGCCGCCGGTCTGGGTCACTTCGGGCCACGCGGAAACGCTCGGCCTCGCCGTCCGCGACAACCACAACCTGTTCGTCACTGCGCTTTTGAACGGGCGCGACGCCATCAAGGCACTGCGCAACAAGCTTGAAGGCATCGCCCATAAGGAGGGCCGCTCGCTCGACAGCGTCCCCTTCGGCTTCCTGCGCTGCGGGTACGCCAGCGACAACGAAAGCGAAATCATGGCCTACCTCGACAACGCGCGCTTCCAGCGCCGCCTGTCGGAAAGCCTCAAGTTCCGCCGCGCGCAAAGCGACGACGGATATCTCATCAAGGAGGAGGCCGGTCCGAACGAAATGTCGCTCGAAACCATGCGCGCGAATTTGCC
>JAOTRH010179616.1:0-12054 GCA_034768845.1 Heliamphora exappendiculata | reverse complement strand
GTTGAGAGAGTTTGATATGTCTGACTTGGGAAAGATGAGGTTTTTTCTTGGGATCGAGGTATTACAAAAGTCTGATGGTATTCATATATGCCAAAGAAAATATGCATTAGAGGTTTTGAGAAGGTTTGGTATGATGGAAAGTAATTCAGTGGGTAGTTCAATAGTTCCAGGTTTCAAAATAAGCAAAGATTGAAATGGAGACCTTGCTGATTAGATGTATTACAAGCAGCTGGTGGGTAGTTTAATGTATCTCACTGCCACAGGACCCGACATGATGTTTGTTACTTGTCTCATAAGTAGATATATGGAAAAACCAATGGAGATTCATCTACAGGTAGCTAAGAGAGTACTTCGATACTTAAAAGGGACTGTGAACTATGGGATTCATTATAAGAAAGGAGGATATGGTGAGTTGTTGGCGTTTACGGATAGCGACTATGCCGGCGATAGGGAAGACATGAAGAGTACATTTGGTTACGTATTTTTAATGGATTCAAGTGCTATTTCATGGTGTTTAAAAAAGCTGCCTACTGTGACTTTATCAACCACAGAAACTGAGTTTGTGGCAGTTGCAGTCTGTGCTTGTCAATGAGTCTGGATGAAGAGAATTTTAAAGAAACTGGGACATTCTGGTGGAGGCTGTACTACTGTGATGTGTGACGACAGTTCAACCATCAAGCTGTCTAAAAATCCAGTTATGCATGGTCGCAGCAAGCATATTGATGCGAGGTTTCATTTCTTAAGGAATCTTACTAAGGAAGGTACAATTGAATTAGTTCATTTGGAAGTCAGGATCAGATGGCAGATATAATGACCAAACCATTGCAGCTTGAAGTTTTTCAGAAGCTTCGAAAGCTACTGGGAGAATGTGAAATTTCTGATATAAACTAATTGCTTCACAACATTTAGTTTAAGGGAGGGAATGAAGGAGTTTACTATAGTTTTTTCTGTTAGAATAAAGTCCTAGTCTTTAGGGACATTTACGTGTATTAGAATTGTTACAAGTTTCTGTTACCACTTGGTTTTATTTTTGCTAAGTGGGTTATTTTTCTGTTTCTGTTAAGATCGTGTATTGAATGGCTATTTAAGCCAAAGTTATTGTTAATAAAATTGAGTCAATCAATCCAGCTTGTTGTATTCTTGCTCTTAATTTAGTTTTAGATTAAAGTTTCTAACAGGAAAACGTCGAAGGTTGGAGGGCTTCCTTCTTCGATGAGTTAGCGGAAAGGAGCTTCGACTGCGGTAGAGGTATGAAATACAGTTGGCGATGAGAAAAGGTGCCAGGCAGAGGTGATGAGCTTGGTTGCCGAAGGACAACGTTAGGTTGGCTACGATGGCGGATGGCGGCACCAAGGTAGTCAACATTGAGAGGAGTGGTAGCGAGAGAGAAAACCAATTGAAGACTTGACAACATGAATCTATCAAAGAATAAATGGAAAGAATAGGGAGGTGAAAATGTTTGCCAGGTATAAATATGAAATAATTTGTACTTCATAGTTGATATCATTGATCAAATGTTAGTTGATTAATGAACGATATGTTATATGAAATTAAACGTGAAAAGATGATGACTTAATTTTTTTAAACCTATAAAATTGATTATATTTGACTCCAAACTCAAAAGAAATTGATATAATTTATCTCAAAAAATAAACCTGTTGAACGTTTGCTCCCTTTTTTATCGTACCATATTTTGGTGACTATGAAAATCTACAGGTTCAAGAGAATATGCCACAGGAATAAATTATGTCTAATCAAAACTCACATATAACCACACTCTAAAGCCTTGTAACTTAAATTTAATTTGGCCCTTGGTTGGCATCTGTCTTTAAATTGGCTTAAAATTATATCTTTTATTCTTTTATTTAAAGTTTAAAAAACTAAAGAAATTTATTTTTTAACTAAAAGGTTTTTAGTTTTTAGTTTTTTATATATATATTTTAAAAATATCATAATTTTTATTATATACATTTATTTTTTATAAAAATTATATTTTTAAAATTCATTTGTCAAAACCTATTAAACAAGATCTATATTAAATATAAAATTATTTCAAAATTAAATTTAAAAAAAATCATAACAATTTTTAGTAAAATTTTTTGTCTTTTCGTTTAAAATCACCACATTCTTTTTCTAAATGAACTTTTTGACTTTTTAAATTTAAAATAGTTTTAAACAAAAAATTTAACTTAAAATTAAAATTAAAATAGTTTTAAAACCTTAAGTATATACAAGTTTGGGGGTTAAATGGAGGTGGCTATGGCGGTGGAAGGCGGCCATAGGATATGGCAATAGTGGTTTAGAAAGATAATATACATAAAATTATAGAATTTTTTGTAATAATAAAATTTATTTGTTCATAATTTTTTTATTATTTTTTTCGATTTGCACTATTTTTTCTATTTCATGCAATTTCTTTGGGTTTTTGTATTGATCACATTAATTATGAAATAAAATTATTATTTTGATTGTTAATTTAAAAAAATGGACGTGCTGTGAAAATTTTCTAACAAAGAAATTTATGCGTTAGGTTATTTTTGCCAAATTTCTTTTTTCATTTTTTAAAATACTTCACACGTAGGCACTTTATGCCTTGATTGATAATTTTGACTTTTTAGTTTTATTGCTTTTTAACTAAAAATATTAAAAAATTAAAATTGCTCGTTTAGCAAAAAATAAAAAAATAAAAAATCAAATTAAAACATAAACTTCTAGAATATTCTATTCAAATTCTCACCGTTTTTAAAATACAATAATACCCCTTATTAATAACTTATTTACTACCACTGCCAACTATATAATTGTTAATATATATCAAGTATATAAAAAAGCAAAATTATTTATTTTAAACAAAAAGTAAAAAAATCAACTTTTTACTTAAACAACTAATTTCAAAAAAATTTGTTAACTTAAAAGTTAAGTTACCAAACAATCTACTTTGAAATTAAAATCTAATTTAATTTTTTAACTAAAAAAATAAAAAGCTACCTTTTAAACTTATTGCCAATCGGCCCTTAGACCATTGTTAGTTTTTAATTTATAGGAATTTATTGTATATTTTTATCTATAAAATAGTAAAAACCTTAATTATAAAACCGGTGATCATTCAATCAATGTGAGAGTTTTAAAAAAAAAATAGATTTTCCTCTGTAATTTTACTATTTAAAAAAGATAAATTGTGTTATTCTGCTTGGATAGTAAAATTTATTTGTTATTGATGAATACTAAAATTTTGACAATGAAATTTATTTGTGTATATTTCTTTAAAAAAATGTGTGTTATCTTTATTATAGTTCTTTCTAATTCTAAAAACGAACAAATGATATTGAAGGTTTTTATTTTTTAAGAGTGGCGGCCTAGAACCGGTATGGCACAACTAAAACACTGACAAATAATTAGTTTTTCTTTAAAAAAAATTATTAAAGTACGAGTTTGACTTATTTCAATTTTGTTACATTAAAATTAAGATTTTTTCAGACACATTTTGATAAAAAAAAAACACATTTAGGGTAAAAAAAATATGGGGCGTGGTAGTATATTTTCGAGTTTAGTGTTTTCTATCAGTTGAACATTTTTTATTTTTATTTTTTTAATTTCTCCCATCGAAATGATTGATAAAAGTATTTTTCTTCAATCAAAATATTATAAAATTTAAAAACAAAAATACGACAAAAGTCCCGTTTGGTTACCAATTACTTATTTGCTTATTGGCTTATTTGCTTATTAGCAAATAAGCCAAAAAGTATTTAAACCACTCTGTTTGGTTATTTTGTTTATTTGTTTATTAGTTTATTTACTTATTTACTTATTTAACTACTCAAATGAGTTTATTTGCTTATTTAATTATTTGACTACCCAAACGAGTTTATTTACTTATTTGCTTATTTGTCTACCCAAACGAGTTTATTTACTTATTTGATTTTATCTTATTTGGCTACCTAAATGATGTGACTTATTTTTTGGCTTATAAGCCAATAAGCAAATAAATAAGGTTACCCAAACGGGGCAAAGTCAGATTTATATTTACTTATTTTCACATTAAGTGTTTTTTAATTATTTGGTCACATATATTTGTTTTTCCAATTGATCTTATCAGATGAACTTAAATAATGAGAAATTATAAATAACTTATAAAAATGTAAGAAAAATAAGTCAAATTTTTTATTTTTATCCCACACGGGTCCTTTTTTTCTCTCTCACACATTTTTCTTGTATTATATGTGACTGATTAACAATGGTACCTCTCTCTCTCTACATTTGGAATAGAAGTTTTCTATTTTAAAATATACTAATAATTGCTAGTGTTTAAAAGCATTATTATAATTTTTTTAAAATTACTCAATGACTTATAATGACTATTGAAGTTATAAGAGACAAAAAAATATAAAAAAATAGTAATAGCTGACAAATACTCTAATTAAATAATATTTTTTGGGCACAATTTCACTTTATCAAATTTTGGTGGTTTCAATAAAATAAACAATATAATCTATCATTTCTTAAATGGATCAATGAAAAAATTTTACCAAACACAAAATAAATACTTGTGTAACCAAATTCAAAATTCTAACTAGGTATGGGGTGCACCAAACTCTTATAAAATATTCTAAGTATTAAAATTTAAATTAAAAAAATGACAAATTTTTTTCTGTTTTTTGAATAATTTAACGATTTAACCATTTACAAAATAACATGTAATAAAAGCAAGTAACGCAATATACACATGCCATGTCTGGATCTCAACAACAAAATTACAACTCAACTATACATTATGTATTATACATTCTAACTGCACATATATACATTTAAAACCTCAAAGTTAATTTTTTAACGAATCCCACAAAAAGAAAAGACAAAATAATGAATTGAGAAATTTTACCCATGAAAAATCCTAGTACAACATTTATTTCTTCTCTCATGTTTTCTGCCAAAACAAATAGATCAATAATTACCTGCTGAATAAATACCACGAAAGATCACTGTAAACTAAAATACACTATTAGAAATGAAATAAGCTATTGCAACTAACTTTGCAAATATTTTTGTGCACGTAGGGCCCGTTTAGTAACCTTTACAGTTTTTTATTTTTGTTTTTGTTTATAAAAAAATAAAAACAAAAATATATTTAGTAACATAAATGCTTGAAAAGAGATAGTTGGAAGTTACAGATTAATCCAATTAAAATTTGTTTACAAAATAAGTGAAAACACATTTTTTTTGTTTTTAAAAATTTTGAAAATTTTGAAAACTGTTTATAATTTTTTTAAAACAAAAATAATTACCAAATATGTTTTCGTTTACGATTTACGAAAAAAATAAAAATACAAACAAAAAACATAAATATTACCGGACGACACCTTAGTATTTAGTAATTATCCTTCCTTTTCCTCGAGTTCCTGTGGTCATAGAGTTTCTCATTGTACTGCAAAATGGTAAGTGCACACAATGATATGATAATTAGGCAAAATTGCTATTTTTGCAGGATGATAATCAAGAGTCTGCAGTTATACCCAATAAAAATGGGGATAAACTTTTATGTTTCCCTTCTAAGGTGGAGAAATCTAAGGCTGGAAAGCCAGTCACTCAACATAATATGAGCAGCTTGATTTTGGAAAGTGAAGGATTATTGAAAATACTAAAGGGTCGATGATTTATCCGAGTAAGTATTTTTCACCCAAAACAATCTTTTCTTATGCTCAATATTGGAAATTACTTTCTTATGTTACTGTTGTCGTTTTAATATAAAATAAAATCATGTCATCAATTCATAAAATTGAATTTGTCATGGGATTGTTTTATTGAAATCAAATAAAATTTCGACAAATTCGCTTAAACAAATCAGATTTAAAAAAATGGCCTAACAAGCAGAATCATAAACTAAACTTTTTTTTTGGGTAACTGAACTTTCAGAAATTTGAGCCTGAGATTGAGAGGGAAGACTCGTGCCCCATATTGAAATTTGAGCTTGATATTGAGAGGGACGGCTACTTGTTTGGAGAACTTATCAGTGACCACAGGCGGCGACGGCAACGGTTAGGTAGGTGCAGACCAAGGTGGTGAGTTGAGAGGTGCAGAGCGAGATTTGAGGGAGAGAGCAAAGAGCAAAGTGAGAGAGTGAGATGTAGAGAAATCATGGTGCGAGAGTGAGGGGTAGAGAGGAGCGGCGATGTGTCGACGACATATGCAACGTGAGATTGCCGATTTGTCAGAGAGGCCAAAGGATTCAGGGCTGCGTGAGGGAAGATGGAGATTGTTCAGATCTGAGAGGGATGAGAGAGGCACATGGACCAAGCAGCTCACCGTTGGATCAGGGTGAGAGCACCAACCGTAGCGGTATGATGCAAAAGATGGAGAGGGATGTGAGGCATACAGATCAAGCAAGTCACCATTAAATTAGTGTGAGAGGACCAACCGTAGTCGTAAGATCAAATATAGAACTGTCCCATGCTCACCGTTGGATTAGGGTGAGAGCACCAACCGTAGCGGTAGGATGCAAAAGATGGAGAGGGATGTGAGGCATACAGATCAAGCAAGTTACCGTTGGATCAGTGTGAGAGGACCAACCGTAGTCGTAGGATCAAATATAGTTGAGAGGTGTAGAGCGAGATTTGAGGGAGAGAGCAGAGAGCAAAGTGAGAGAGTGAGATGTAGAGAAATCATGGTGCGAGAGTGAGGGGTAGAGAGGAGCGGCGATGTGCCGACGACAGATGCAACGTGAGATTGCCGATTTGTCAGAGAGGCCAACGGATTGAGGGTTGCGTGAGAGAAGATGGAGATCATTCAGATCTGAGAGGGATGAGAGAAGCACATGGACCAAGCAGCTCACCGTTGGATCAGGGTGAGAGCACCAACCGTGGCAGTAGGATGCAAAAGATGGAGAGGGATGTGAGGCATACAAATCAAGCAAGTCACTGTTGAATTAATGTGAGAGGACCAACCGTAATCGTAAGATCAAATATAGAACTTTCCCATGCTCACCGTTGGATTAGGGTGAGCGCACCAACCGTAGCGGTAGGATGCAAAAGATGGAGAGGGATGTGAGGCATACAGATCAAGCAAGTTACCGTTGGATCAGTGTGAGAGGACTAACCGTAGTCGTAGGATTAAATATAGTTGAGAGGTGTAGAGCGAGATTTGAAGGAGAGAGCAGAGAGCAAAGTGAGAGAGTGAGATGTAGAGAAATCATGGTGCGAGAATGAGGGGTAGAGAGGAGCGGCGATGTGCCGACGACGGATGAAACGTGAGATTGCCAATTTGTCAGAGAGGCCTAAGGATTGAGGGTTGCGTGAGAGAAGATGGAGATCGTTCAGATCTAAGAGGGATGAGATAGGCACATGGACCAAGCAGCTCATCGTTGGATCAGGGTGAGAGCACCAACCGTAGCGGTAGGATGCAAAAGATAGAGAGGGATGTGAGGCATACAGATCAAGCAAGTCATCGTTGGCTCAGTGTGAGAGGACCAACTGTAGTCGTAAGATCAAATATAGAACTGCCCCATGCTCACCGTTGGATTAGGGTGAGAGCACCAACCGTAGCAGTAGGATGCAAAAGATGGAGAGGGATGTGAGGCATACAGATCAAGCAAGTTACCGTTGGATCAGTGTGAGAGGACCAACTGTAGTCGTAGGATCAAATATATACATGTCTCATCAACTTCTGCTATATTGTATAATAGACATGTATCTTTTATATCAATGCATTAAAGTTGTTAAATCATTTAAAAATTTAAAACCACAAGAATTTGAAGATATAATAAATAAGTTGGTCATTCTAGCATTATTGTTACAGAAAGTGATGTGGTACAATTACAAACATTGATATAATAAGTCACGCACAAACTTTATTTAAATTCAATACTTGTGATTGTGCCATATCATTTGGAATATTAATGGCTCGATTGGCAACTAGTTCAAAACTAGCTTCTTCTTTTTTTTTTGCTTTTTTGCTTTTTTAGTCAAAAAGTTAAATTGAGTTCAAAATAGATTGTTTGGTAACTTAGTTTTTAAGTTAGTTTTTTGAAATTTATTTTTAGGGTAAAAAACTGACTATTTTATTTTTTGTTCAAAGTGGACAATTTTACCCTTCTATATATATTTAATATTAACGATATGTAGCTGGTAGTAGTAATAAATAAGTTATGAATAAGAAGTATTATTCTATTTTAAAAGTGATAGGAATTTAAATAGAATATCGTGAAAATTTGTGTTTTGATTTGATTTTTTAATTTTTTAACTTTTTGGCCAAACGGGCCACCTTAACTTTTAGGTATTTTTAAATAAAAAGTCAAAAAATCAAAATTATCAATTAAGATATAATTTAATAAAATAAGTTGATCATTTTAGCATTATTGTTTTTCAATAATGCCTAACATATGGACCCGAGAAGTTCAAAGCAATGGGCCACAATGAGAACATCCATCCATGTATTGTTGGCCCACAAAACCAAAGTGCAGTACATGAGAATTACACTTGCTTTTTTGAATAGTTTTTTTATATGTATTTTTTGGTGATATTTTTAAATAAAATTAGTTGAAACAAATGTTCCTTATAAAGAATTGCACTTGCTTTTTGAATAGTTTTTTTTATATGTATTTTTTTGTGATCTTTTTAAATATTAGTTGAAACAAATGTACTTTTTAAATATTTTCTCTCAATAGGAAAATACTTCTTTTTTGTCAAAAAGCAAAAACATTTAAATAAGACAAAAACGACGACTGCAAGAATTTCATAAGATATATGTGTTTAATTTTTCGTGAATTATTTTCAAATAGAATTAAATTTCTTATATTTTTTAAATTCGTTTTCATCACAATGATAAACAAATATAAAACATTTATGCCAAAAAAAGTCATATAAGCTTTAATATTTCAGAAGTTGATTGGTAATTTTATTTTTTTAGCTTTTTGACTAAAAATGTAAAAATTTATAATAATTTATTTGGTAAAAATAAAAATATTAAATTTTAAAATACTCCATTTAAAGTCTCATTTTATTCTAAGAGGCAATTATATATAGGGGTTAGGGATATTTAAAAAACTACTAAAACTACTAAACCAGTTTGAACCGATTCAAACCGTATATTTTGGTTTGATTTTTTTGTTGAATGGTTTGGTTTCGGTTCTAAATAATTATGAACCGTTTTTTATGGTTCGATTTTCGAATTAAGTTTTAAAAAATAATATGGAGCTGAACTGATCAATCACTTATTAATAATATTTATATTATGTATTATATATAAATAAAAAACTTAAAAATACTATTTATTTTATTTGCATCTTTTTTTTACTCTCTTTTTTATTTTTTATTTTTTTCTCACACCATCGTAATATTATATAATTCATAAACTATTGATAATAGATAAAAAATAATAAAATATAATTCATAATTTATAAAAATGGGAATCTCTCTTCGTAAGAATATGAAACAAGTGATAAAATAAAATGTAAATAAAATAATATAAATAAAAAAGAAAAATTTAATAAAAAAAATAAAACAAATAAATATATAATTTTTTAAATATAAAATATGTAACAAATATGTACCCTTAGAACCGCGGTTCCAAATAGGAACCAAACAGTTATTTATTAGTTCGGTTCCATGATACATACAATTTGATTTTGGTTATTAAATTATTGAAACCATTTCGAATGATTTAATTTTTAATTTAGCTCAAAATTGAATTAAATTAAACCGTACACCTCTAATTGCATCATACTTGATAATTTATTTATTACTTATATTAACCATATATAATCGTTATCATCAATTATATAGAAGGGTGTTACTATTCAATTTTACTAAAAAGCAAGCAAATTAACTTTTTTATCTAATTAATCAATTTAAAAAAATATTAACTTAAAACTTAATTTACAGTACAATTTATTTGAGTCTAAATTTAATTTTTTAAAACTAAAAATACAAAAAATAAGTTTTTAAGCTACTCTCAAGCTTAAACACAATTCACAAGCATAGTATATATATACAAAATAATAAATGTGATTAATTTATTTTATTAAATTAATATTTTAATATGATACATTTGCCTTTCAAGTAAAATTCATGTAAATATTTATAATTATATCATCATATTATTTAAAATATTAATTTAATAAAATAAGTTGCTAAACATAGATTATTACGAGAAAAAGAGTGAAATGAAAAAAATATATTAAAAAAAACAAAAACAAAAAGCCCGACTCTCCAAAATAATTTTCATTTGATCCTCCTGTGTCTTGTCTCCCCTCCCAGCTCCTCCTTTTCCTTTCTGCGTCCTTTGACGATAGATCAATTCAAAACCACTCCAAGTCTACTCTACCCTTTCTTCATCCTCTCGTTCGTCAATACAATTACAGATTTACAGTCCAATCCTCCACAATCTTTCTCTCTGCCCCCTCCATAATTTTCTGTCCACACCTCTCTCTCTCTCTCTCTCTCCATATATTACGTATATCGGATTATACGTATATATCAGCTGTATTCGTGCCTTCTAAAGATGAGCAGTGGGGCTAAGGTTTCAATCCCGAGCAGTGTTCGCAAGATGATCCAGAACATCAAGGAGATCACGGGAAAGCACAGTGAAGAGGAGATATATGCAATGCTCAAGGAATGTTCTATGGATCCCAACGAGGCCGCCCAGAAGCTTCTTCTCCAGGGTCTGCTCCTTTTGATTGATTTTTTGTTTGTTTCGTCGTCTCTGTCTCGCTTCTCTCTCCCTCTCTGTGTGTGTGCGCGTTCGCGCGTGATGTGTTATCTTGAATTGATATTTTGATTAGATGGACTATGATCTGCGTTTGGTGAATTTAGTTTCTTGGTGCTAAGGATTCGATTTGATTGGGTTTTATTTAGTTTAGTTTAGTTTTTTTTTTCCTTTTTGGGGAATGATTTGAGTTGGGTTTTTAATCGCCTTTAATGGGTATTCACTGTTGATGCACTTTTTTCCCTCCATTTTGAGAAAAGTAATATTCTGAATTATTTCAAGACTTTATTTTTGAAAGGTTTTTGAATTATAAGTTCAATAAAGGATATATTACCGAGATTGAGTTCTCGTCTGCTTGTCATGATTATTGTGTTTTTCATGTTTGTTTATTATGTTTTTCCACATAATTTTACTTTCATGAACAAACTAGCATGCAAGAGTACATAAGAGTATACACTTGCCATAAACTGTTGCAAGTGATCACTGATTAACATGTATACTCTAGGGTAGATCTCTTTGCAACTAGCATCTATGCGCAAGGGATTTTACTGAACAGAAGAGCAGGGAGCTCATCTCAAACAAAAGCTATAGGGGAGAGGAGAGCCAAGCAAGACTTATCGCAACCCCTCAGCGTGGCTCTAGTTCAGGTGTTCTTGTTTTAAACATGGGTAAAATAGATTTTAATGATTGGGGAATTTATAAATAGTTGATAGCCAAGTGAAGCTCACAAATCGGATCATCAAAGCATTTGTATGTAGGGTGCTCATCCTATAAGACCTTCTTGTGCTTGGTTTTAACTTGGCGTGTCATGGAACATTCCTCCCCCCCTCCCCTCCCCCCTCCCTTTCTCTTTAGTCACGTGCTGTCTGGTTAGCTTTGGTTGAATGGAAATCTGATTGGACCCAAGATTCTACAATGCAATTGAGATTCTCCTTGTATTATATTGTTTTTGTTGTCTTTGTCGGCGGCGCTATAGTATTCCCATTAAAGCAATATAACAAGTGTATATTATGGTTTTACAGATACATTTCATGAAGTCAAAAGGAAACGGGACCGGAGGAAGGAGGTACGATTATTTTATGAGTTTGCTATAGTTCTTAAGCGGTGGAGTTTTAATTGACGTGTTCAAAGATTTTTCCGGTTGGTATGTATGTATTATTTGCAAATAGAAAAAAAATGAATGCCGGGTTTCAACTCGGTTAAGAGGTTTTAAACACAGCAATCTTGTCCGAAAATCGATTCATAGATACCTGATGGTGTTTCCATATCCTTATGAATTTTATTACACTAGAGATGGCTAATTATGAATTTTTCTTTCTTCATCTTTTTTTTGGTGGGTGGGGGGGGTGGGGAGGGATG
>JAOTRH010179605.1:0-12054 GCA_034768845.1 Heliamphora exappendiculata | reverse complement strand
AACCCTAATTCTCCCACCAAGCCGCCGCCCCCTTCTCCTCTTTGGCAATTTATTTTTCCTTTTTGGAGATTATTGTGTAAGAAGAAACCAAAAGGAGGAAGAACACTTCGATCGAAATTGGTGCCCACACATCGTGATTGTCGTAGTGCATCCGGGATATACGTGAGAAGGTTGCAAGGTCAACTTTAACGTATTCGGGACTTCTTGAAACTTTTCGACAAGTTTCCTAAAGGTATTAAACTGTTGAAATCTATATAGTTTTTGTTTTTCATGAAAATCGCATGTCATTTTTTACGGTCACGACGTCGATTGATAAACTTTTTTTTCGCTGCGCGGTTCACTCTCCAACAATAAATGTTTCGAGGCTCGGTCATCTTCAAAATTAGATCAATTTTAGTCTGGTCAATCTCTATACCATCATGTCGTACAATGAAACCAAGAAACTTTCCAGATGTAACGCTAAATGCACACTTTAAGGGATTCATCTTAAGTTGGTATCGTCGCAACCGTTTGAATGTTTTTCTCATATCCTAAAGAAGTTGATCTCGCTTTCTTGTCTTTACTATCAAATCATCAACATAACACTCGACATTCTTGTAGAGCATATCATCAAAGATCTTCTCCATTGCCCTTTGGTAAGTAGCACCAGCATTCTTCAATCTAAAAGGCATCACTTTATAGTGGTAGATACCTTTTGTTGTACGAAAAGCAGTGAACTCTTCATCTCGTGGCGCCATACGAATTTGATTATTACCGGAAGAGCCATCCATGAAGGATAAATCTTCATGTCCAGTGGTAGCGTCAATCATGAGCTTAGTTATTGGAAGAGGAAAGTCATCCTTAGGACATGCATTGTTGAGGTCTCGAAAGTTGATGCAGAGTCAAATTTGTCTATTTTTCTTTTTGGCATGAACAATGCTTGAAATCCATGTTTGGTACTTAACTTCTCGAATGAAGCTGGCCTCAATAAGCTAATTGACTTATACTTCAATTATGGGTATGAGTTCTGGTCAAAATTACCGTTGAGCGTGTTTGATCGATCGAACCACATGCTTTACTGCTAGATGATGAACAGCTAGCTACCTTAGAATCTAATCCTGGCATTTCTTTATAGCTCCAGACGAAGACATTTTTGTACTCATAAAGAAGCTCGACATAAGGCCTTTCTTCCTTCGGCATCAAAAGAGCACTAATGTAGATCGATTTTGGGTTATCTAGTGAGCCCAAATCGATTTCTTTAAGGTCGTCAACTGTGGATTTAACGACTTCATCAAATACATGGGCAGCATCTTTAGCATCTTCCTCTATTTGAACTTCGTTAGTGCTTGTAGTGATATGGCAAGAAGTAACAATTTTCTCCTTGAAAGGATTGTTAGATTCATCATGAGAGCTTCTGGTGACTACCACTATTTGTCGCCTTACTTTCAGCACTTCGTCGGCCTCTATGATTAGAGTGGATTGTCATTTCATACGAGAAGGTATTTTGCTTTGGATATCTTTATCATCTATAAAAATCAAAGCTTCTTCGTGCTGCTTAAAGATTAACTTAATATCACTTTTTGAAACTCCCAATCTATTGTGAGCGGATTTCTTTGAATTAGCTTTGGTAAAAACTTCATTTGATGCCCCCAATCAATCAAAAATGGAGTTTTTTGCTTTTGTATCACCCAAATGATTGAAGACCGATAGTTTCTCTCTTATTGGCATACTGTCTTTATCAAAGATTGAACCTTTTGCTTTCACATCACCCAAACGATCAAAGATAGATAGTGTATCTTCTAGATAAGAAGTTAACCCTTTTTTATCCGTACCACCTAAGCGATCGAAGACAGAAGAGTTTTCTGAGATTGATCCATCACTTTCATGTACATCAGTAGTAATGTATTGAGTATTTGATTTTTTCATGACAAAATGTATAGGAGCTAATGAAGTATACTCGAGGCCTGCTTTGGGATTCTAGACAGCGTATCCCTTTTGGCTAAGCATCTTTTGGGTTGAATTCAAACCATGAACTTTTTCACTAGTTACTTCAGATAAGAGCTTTCCCAAAGTAGACGAGTTTTGAAAGTTATGTCCAGCCATTGCGAAACATTTGTGGGCACTTAGATCAAAGCCTTCTTTAGTTCACTTTGAAGGAAAATCACCATGCCCTACTTCAGGACCTTGAGCCGGTTAGACAAACCCTTGTAATGGCGGGGAAATTCTTGTTTCTTTCAGGCTAGTGATCAGATGAGTTAGGCCTTTCAATCTCGGGTTTTTTCTTTTCTTTGACTTTGGAGCATAATGAAGCACAGAAGTAATCTTCTTCCTTTTCGATTCATCATCAACCTGGCTTTTGGAATTCTGGCTATCCTTCTTCTTTTTACTAGCGAAAGCATCATTCTTACTGCTTTGGTGGTCAGTGTCGTTGTGAGACTTTTGACTTGATGAGAAAACAACTGGTTGTAGTTCTTTCACTACAATGTTTGCTAAATAGAATTTAGCATCATCAAAGTGTGACTCGATTTTAGTAAAAGGTTTCTCATTAGCTATCACCATTTTTACAACACCATTTCGACAATATTTGAAGCATTGGTAAAGGGTTGATGGAACAATGCCATTTTCATGAAGCCACGATCGTCCTAGCAGCATATTGTAGGAAGTCTTGGCGTCAATGACATGAACCAATGCACTTGATGTCATGTCATCAGTTAGCAACTCCATACAAATTACTCCAATGGCTCTCGGTCCTTCTTGATTAAAACCCTAGATTATTAGATGACTATGTGAAAGTTCATCTATAGTGATGCCTAATTACTTCATTGTGCGAAGAGGTAAGATGCTGACTGCTAACCCACCGTCTAAAAGTATCCTATGGACCTTTTACTCTCGTGTATAGCCCATGACAAAAAGAGAACGGTTGTGTGGTGTTGAGCCAAGCATCAAATCTTCATCTGAAAATGAGATGGTTGGCATGCTGGTAACTTAATCATTTGTGAAAGTGCGAGAATCTAGTTCAATTGGCGTGTCTTCTGACATAAAAGCACTTTCCTACTTAGGCTCGAGGAATTTTTCGGTGTTCACGACATGACACTGATTCTGGATGATAGTTTGGCGAATTAATTCTGGCAAGAACTCCCACAGTGTGATCGGAATGCGTGTTCTTTCTTCTAGCAAATCTTCTGCTACCCTTTTAACACGTCTTCCATATTTCCTTCTCATGCTTGGCTTTGTTTCCTTCTTCTTTGCTCGCATGAACCGAAGACGATTTGGGGTTGATTTTCCTTTCTTCTTGTGAGTCAATAATGTCCATCCTTTCATCTTATGTGCTTGTTAAGTATGTTGTTTCACAATGATTACCCCCATTTTTTGAGAATTGAACTGGAAAAAATTATGCCATTATGTCAATTGGATCAAATGATCCAAATTAAATCTTGCATATTAGTAATTCGGGGAAAAACATTTCTAGGTTTTAAACTTTTTATTGAAGAAGAGCAAGATGTGTGAGTGCAACAACAACATAGGTTTGATTTATAGCTACAGCTTTTATTTCTTCCTCTAGCAGAATCTTGCCTTGGCTAGCTAATTCAATGATCTTTTCTTTTAGAATGAAGCATCGTTGAGTTGGATGGCTAACTAGGCAGTGGTATTTGCAGTAGTTTGGGTCCTGGACACTCTCAGCTTCTTCAGGGCATTTCATCTTTAAAAGTTCAAGGAGCTTCATCTTTAACAAGTCGTCAAGCATTCGGGGAACTTCACAATCATGAAATGAATACTCTTTTTCTTGCATCTCTTCCAAAGTGAGCCTTTTCCTTCCTTTTCCTTGGCTAGATTTAGCTTTCCCACCTTCTTTTGCCACTGGCTTAGCAATAATCTTGACCGGCGCAACAACTACTGTCATTGATTCCTTGTTATCAGCCTTTGGTGTAGTCTTGACTACTTTACGAGTGCCCTGCCTGCTCCCTCTCTTTCTGGGTTCTTGGATTGGTGGTCCTTAACCTCCATTTACTACAATACTAAGCTCCATATTGTGAGTACGAGTAGCCAATTATTCAAAGGTCCTTAGCTTAATTCCTTAAAGAATATAGCGTAAACCCCTAATGCATACCTTGGATGCACATTTCGATTATGAAGGTTTCACTTAACCTATCTTCGTAGTTAAGGCTCAGGCTTCTCCACCTGTTGATGTAGTCGATAACAGGTTCATCTTTCCACTTGTGAGAATTTGTAAGCTCGATTATGCTGACGGTACGACGGGTGCTGTAGAAGCGGTTGAGAAATTCTTGTTCCATGTGCTCCAAATTGTTAATTGTACTGGATTTGAGGTCACAATACCAATTGAAAGCATTACCCTTGAGTGTTCGAACAAACTATTTGACCAAAAGATCTCCATCGGTACTAGCGTTGTTACATGTTTTCACAAAATGGGCAATGTGCTGCTTTGGATTACCTCTACCGTTAAATTATTAAAACTTTGGTGGCTGATACCCAAAAGGCATCTTCATTTGATCAACTCGTCGAGTGTATGGCTTAAGATAAGCAAGAGAAGATTTTGGTGATTCATCGTACTTATCCTTGATGGCACCCAAGATGAATAACTGATTGACGAGAATGGAGCCGTCAACTAAAATTTGCCAACTCTTCTGTTCTACTTAGAGCTTATTAGAAGTTTTAGTCGCTTCTTGAGGTTTTGAAGGGTTAGGCGTAACTTGACTTGAATCTCTCATACTTTTGATTTTGTTCATCATATATGCAATTGGAGCATTGCGATCTTACACGACTCTACGAAGTGATTCAACAGTCTTTGTCAAGAGAGCTACCTTCTTTTCTAAGGCAAGAGAATTTGTTGCCATCACTGGCATGGCAACAGCATCAACTGACTTTTTTTGACTAGGGAGTGGGAGGAGAAGATGAAGAATCAGAACTTCTTGAATCTGCTTCTTCTTTTTTCCCTAGATGATCTTTAGTAGCTGAGACTGATTCTTGAGATAGAGAATGGTGAGAAAACTTCTTTCTAATGGTCGCATCTACTTGCTCATTTGTCTACAGAATAACATCTTCTTTGTTTGAAGAAAAAATTGAAATTGATTTTGGCAGCAGCAGGGCTTGCAGGAGTGTTTGAGCCACAGCTTTTGCCTTGCTTTGAGTTACTATACCAGTACCCTGAGTGTTAGAGCCTAAACTGGTCTTTACGGAAGTTGAAGGCTTAGAATCTCCTTCTTTGATTTGGAGAGCATTTGAACCGTCGTTCTTTGAAGCCAATGCAGATTTTACATTTGAAGAAGAGAAGAAATGAGAGGCAAAGATTGTCCCACTGGGCGTGCCAGAAATTTGTAAACAATAAGTTTTGTGTCCGAAAATCACGACAGAAAATTATAAGAACAAATTAAACTTTTATTGAATTTGTAAATGGATTACAATCTCTGGTAAATTTCTAAATCAAAAGAAAACAAATTCTCTGATTTTTCTCTTCAAATGTTGACTCGAGGGCTTGACAGCGTGTTCTCAAATCAAAATGTGAAATATCCTCTGAGTTTGGCGGAGAATGATGAAACTTGATTCAGAACGATCTTTAGGGCTTCAAAGTTTTATCTGTAGAACTCTCTCAGTTGTT
This sequence comes from Heliamphora exappendiculata, assembly GCA_034768845.1. Taxonomy (NCBI): domain Eukaryota; kingdom Viridiplantae; phylum Streptophyta; class Magnoliopsida; order Ericales; family Sarraceniaceae; genus Heliamphora; species Heliamphora exappendiculata. The sequence continues at coordinate 6,461 of JAOTRH010179605.1, read as the reverse complement.
TTAAAACTCTAAGTGTCAGATGTAAAACCCCTTTTTTGCTAGAGGACGCGCCTATTTATAGGGCTGTAGGGGTCAGAGTTATGAATAAACTCAAAATCTTGATAATTATCTCAATTTTAATTATTTTTAAAGAGATAACTATTGAATGGCATAATTATCTTTAATTTAACGAGATAATTATGCAGACCAATAATTATCTTTTCTTTTAAAGAGATAATTATTTAGTAGCATAATTACTTATTTTTATTTATTTAAAGAAATAATTATGTACTTTTAATTTGATTTAGAAAAAGTATTTATTTTTTCTCTCGTGTAATTTTCATGTGCCAAGTGATTTAATTTAATTAGCCAAAAACTTGTTACATGGAGGACTACAACATTTTACACGTGGCGTCGTGCATTGGAGCTAATCGTGCTATTTAATTTCGAACTTCTTTAACATGTGGCAATATTTGATTTGTCAATAATTGTGTTAGAATTTAGGGTCGTAGGACATGTGTCAATTTGTGATAGGTTAAAATTTACATGCCTACAGAGTGATCAGGGAATCATGTGTTGTTACTATCAAATGGAGGATTGTTATACGTGTGGTATGAATTTAGAGAAAAGACGTGAGTATAAACGCAAGTACTAACGAACAGTGTGGTTGATAATTTTTTGGAATTCAAAAACTGATTAAGTGTGAAATATTGTTGACTCGAATGACTGATATACGTATTATGAGTGTGGATAAATGTCGGATGGGATTCATTAAGATCTATTGAGGGTCAAAAGGTTGATTATGAAACATGGGATTATGGATGCGATTGATGACATAGTGTGGGACGTGGTGGGATTTATGTAAAAAAGTGTGTGCCAGTAGGAGGTTTTATCTATATGATGCGTTTGGCCATAGTGAATCAATGAGTTCATGTGATTGTATGGATCCAAATGGCTATGATGCCAGGGTGGTATCCTCAATTGTATGAAACCTTGGACTTGACGACGATGTAACACTTAGTGTTTCCGCAATATGAGAGTTATGGTTTGTGAGCAAAGAAGTGGTTGAGGATTGGCAAGAGGTGAGGGTTTACGGGGAATGTTTTCAAACTGTGAGAAGACAATGTATTCTTTGGAGTTTTCGATGATCTGAGTGAGTTGCTTTCTTTGGAACCAGGTGTTTGTTGTTTCTGCTCGAGAATGAGCCTCTCATCAGCATAAGTGATAGCATTTCTGACATACGTGGAAGGATGATGTGGCTTTGAGTTTTATAGTTATTAGTTGACCATGAAAGATTGAACAAGATTTTAAGTATGTTCAATGTCAGAATTTGGCGACGTGTCTTTGTTCTTACGAGAGTAGTCCCTTGTGTGCCTTTTGGTATGAGAATGAGTTAGTTTGTGGCAGTTCGAACAAGATTGCAGCAGTTACAGATAGAAGTAGAATGTATTTGAAACCAGTTTAGGTTGTGGAATAATTTTGTGCCATATGTTTAATCGTTTGGATTGATCATGTCCGATGTGGGTTATGTTTCAGCGCCTCAGTGGTGAGAGTTGGAACTCGGTTCGACAATATTAAGGTAATCCTTGTGTTAGTAAGACCATTTGTGCAGGGATAATTGGCATGGATGTTTATCCTTCGGGAACATGTTTGTGTTATGAGACGTCACTCTTGCGGATGAGCTGCGCTAGCATCTTTACTGTTGTACAGAGTTTGGTGTCGGTTGGTGATTGACGGCAAGTCAGCTCACTCGAGTCCTAGTGACGAATTTCAGGAACGAAATTTTCTAAGTGGGGGAAGATGTAAGGACTTGATCCCTTTTATTTTGAGAATTTATTTAAAACCTATTTTGAGATCCCCGGTGGAATTGGGAAAAGTGCTAATTTTGAGAAGTTAAAACTTTAATCATGTAATGATGATCATAGGCTTGGTAATACATGAGAACATCATTGGGAGGTGTTTGGCCTATGTTTTGATTTAGTTTTTGCATCTTTATTCAAGGTCATCACCCAGCGCTGACCGCTTGAGCGATGGGTAGCCCACTCGAGCAGACAGATGACTGAGAGTTTGAGTAAGTAGGGACTGCTTGAGCAGTGGTGGGTACGCTTGAGCAGGCTGTTGGTGACCAGACCTTTTAAGTCGCGAGCTAGGTCTTTTCTCTCATTCTTATCTTTTTTCTCTCTCTAGAATATAAGTTGAGAGCTAGGGTTTGGGTTGGAGGGTTCTTGGAGCTCCTTTTGCTCTTCTTAGTGGTGATCCCTTGTTCCCCTCTTGGTAGAATACCCGTTGGAGGCTCGTGTTTGGCATTGGAGGCTCCTTCTCACCCTTTTGGTTAGAGATTCTTGCAATTGGAGCTTGTTAGAACCTTGGATCTCAAGTTTTGAACATCTAAGAGGTAGGATCTATGGCTACCCTTCAACATCTATGTGATATGTGTTGTATTTAGAATTTATGAACCTAAAAGCATCAAAATGGTGTTTTCAAAGCCCTAGGTTAGGGTTTGATGTTGATGGAGGTTAAATCTAAATCTATGGATGATTTAACATGATTCTATCTTTACATTGTTGTTAAATACGATTGGATTTGAAAAATATTGGTCTAAGGTTTGAAATTGAGCTTAAACCATGAAAATTGGGATATTGGTGTTAAGGAACCCATATATTGAAATTGACGTGAGTATTGGGCAAATTGAGGGTCGCGATAAGCTATTGTATTTATATCTCATGAGTTGTGTGGCATATGGCAATGTTGGGTATAAAAATTAGGGTTTTTTATGTACAATCGGAAAATGCATGTCGTGATATGGGTTGGGCGAGAAGAACCAGGTGGAAGGTTGGACTCGTGTTGGTTGTTAATGAAATGGAATATTTAAATGATTAAAGTACCATGTGATAACATTGAATGATTAAGTTTGGACACGAGTTGCTCCTCGGTGAAAGACCAAAAACTTGCATAATGTAAGGTAGGCTCTTTCTTCGGGTTAGTCCCTGTAAAAGCATGCTCTTGGCCGGCCCACCCATCGATGTTTTTGAGAAAAATCAAAAATGTGTGCTCTCTATGTTGGGCTATAGAATGGATATTTATCCCTCGAACCTCGCGTGGACCGGTGGCGATAAATATGCCTAAGTCTATAGGCGTCGTCCGACCTTGGTACTTGAATGAATTACTGATTAAAATTGGGTTGGTAAAACCTTAATTGGTATGAATGGATAAAATGATGTGATGCAAAAATGTGTTGAGTTGAATGAGAATGATAAGATGATTTGGTAAAATGGTTAATTTCACCAAAACTATGGAGCAATGAACAATGATTCTTTTATATAAACTTGGTTATGTGATTGGAAATTTGACTTGGGACATACGATGTCATTTTTTATTAAACTTATGTGTGCATCCCTCATAACCATCTTCATACGTCATACATATGTTCATTGTTAGTCTTTTTCCTACGAGCCTTGGCCCATGTTGTTTACCAATATTTCAGGTGATAGTGAAAAGAAGACCATAGATTGAGAAGTACGGTTGTGGAAACCACGTTGTGTTGATGAGTAGAATTACATTTTCATTTGAGGAATGAGTTTCTTGATGTAATTATTGTTTTGAATATTTAGGCTAATGTATTTTTAGGTTGGAGTAACTAGTGTTGTAAGGTCTTATGGTCGTGATCTCATATTCTGTACTTTGATTTCGATAAAATGTGATGATATTAAAACATTGGTTTTCCAAATTTTAGAGATGAAAGAGGTTATTTCTATAATAAATGTATGTTTTAACTTCAAGTTTTTGACTTATGAAAACTATGTTTAAAGTATAAGAGAATTTGGTGTTTTTCCAACTCTTAGAAAATTTTTAGGATTTTGGAGCAGTTGCTCTCGAGTACCTCACTGCTCGAGCAGTGGGGATTCCACTCGAGCAGTCTCCGCTGGGCGGCACACCTTTTGGAAATTTGTTTTGAAAGGAAAGGTTTGTTGGTTATCTCTTGGGACTCCTTTCGATAAAAAAGCTATATTTTGGAGGCTTGTTTATGGTTTGATAAGGGCCCTCATTTACTTTGATTTTGATGGGGAAAAAGAAAAATGTTTTGGTTTATATGATTAACAAAGTGTAATTTTGGTTAATCTTTTGATTTGACTTCGTGATGAATACTCAAACTCGAATTTTAATACCCTTTCATCGTGGGGTTTTATTATTTGAAAAATCGGGTCTTTACACAAACAGTGATAGAGAAAAGATGAATGAAGAAGAATCGGAAGAACGTGGGACACTTGTGTTTGTGTGCCACATGTGAGGGTGGGGACTTCAGGTCCTGACCTTTGCTTTCTTTTTTCTTTTTTTCTTTTTAACTATTCTAGATTGTTCCACCAAACAACATACATTTTATTTATTTGTTTATTTATTTTTATAAAAATTCTTTGATATTTTATTTATTATGGTGACAATATTGTCAGTTTTGGATAAAAAATCTCACGATTTTGTTCTTTCCAGGGGGTCAGTCATCCTTGCATTACTCCCACCCAAGCACACTTAACTGCAGAATTCTGTTAGGGTCTCTACCACCTAAGAAAATGCCTCACTGCTATGTAAAGATCCAAGATTTTTTCTTTATAACCCAAGAACTCCCTCTCTTTTCTGATGTGGGGTACCAGGATATCACAATCTACCCCTTAGGGCTGCATGTCTATAATAACCCAAACTCAAAGATACGAATAGAAAAGAAAGAACATCTTTAAAAAATGAAATCTCGAACCTAAGTTTAGTTAGAAGAACCGACCCGACCGTTTAACCTTTCAAGCCCGAGACCCGGGATAGAATGGGAACCACACAAGCATATATGAAAACCCAAATATTTAGGATAAGAACTCAAAGTTATAAGTCCAAGTTATTTAAGACGAAAGTAAAGCTCGAAAAGTCAAAAAATAAACCTATGTAAAAATACCCAAATTTTCTCTTATAATTAAACAAAGAAAATTGTTTTGATATATATATATACACTCAAGTGGCCAATAACCTAGGAGAATGTGCCAAACTTGGTTGCCAAGTTTCCTTAACCTAGGTTAGTGAAAAGCAACCCAAATTATCTAAACCTAATCATGGATAGCAAAGCTTCTCAATGAAGCTTCTTACTAGACTTTTCTCTATAAAAAGAACCCAAAATATGCTAAGTCCAAGATTTTTCATCACCAAGAAACAACTTCTAACATGGTAAGCAAGACTCTAACACATCTGGTTTTATATATAACAAACATCTCTTCCATTATTTTCAAACACAAATTTAAGATCAAGAACCAAAAACTCAAAAATAAAGGTTTCATGGTTGGATTTTTGGGACTCTTTGGCATGAATGTTGAAATTGTGAGTTGGTGTGGGTTTTTTCATGGGTTCCATGACTTCTATAGGCGCTAAAACATTGATATATTAAACCATAGCACATGTATACAAAGAAGATGGGTCAAAAACTTACGCACATAACACTAAGAGGCTAGAACCAAAATAGGTATGAGTTTTGGGCGTTTTGAGCTTTCTATCATGATCTTTGGAACATCCTAACTCAACGTAAAAAACTTCTATAAGTATGTTCTTTATGTCCAGACCTAGGATTTTGTATTATCTTTCATCCAAAATTGGTTTGAACTCATTTGAGTGAGTAAAACTCGAGATATTACAATTCTACCAAAGTGTGTTGGTTTCAGACCAGTCAACAATGCAGACCTAAAAACCCTAGTTTAAAATGAGATCTGAGTTTTAGCCAAAACATAAAAGTTGTAGATAACATGTATATCTAGATATCCACCTAAAATTGAGCCCAATCTATTAAGTTTTGATGGATCAAAACCTCTTTGAAACTCTTGGTTGTGTTTCAGCCCTCAAAGGACACCACTATCACATATTTTTGCGTAGCCCAAAACTCCTATTTTTAGTGACCTACTCCAAACGTGGTCTACATAAAAATTGTAACTAACATATTTAAATACTTTCTATCCAAAAATTAGACCTAGATGCCTCGAGAAAGTCTCTCAAGACCGCTTCAAACTCCCTGTCCAAAACTGGCTCTGTTGAGTTTTGGCAGCTGACAGAACTTATGTTATAAAATGGCCAAAAACACTAACTTATTCCAAATAACTATGTTTAGCACTAATTATGAAACTATTAGGGGACATGTTAAAATAGAACATATCCAAAAATGGACTCACTTTGAGTTGTTTTGATACCCCAAAACATAAAAGTGCTTAACCATTTTTATTTTTGTTAAATTTTTCACCTAGTTTCCTTAGGTTTTGGCCTTGGTGTAAAACACAAAAGTTGTAGAGAATATCTTAATCTAAATTGTCACCAAAAATTCTAATCTAACTCCAATTCTAAATACCTCAAAATGCTGTGGTACCTTAAAATTTAATGATTAGAAGAGAGTAATAAATGGTTAAGTTAAATCTTTAAACAAGTGAAGGATTGGGCAAGTGCGTAGTACCCCTTAAACCTAAAAA